>PVJN01001749.1:89320-132373 GCA_004026805.1 Lasiurus borealis
TCTCTCTCTCTCTCTCTCTCTCTCTCTCTCTCTCTCTCTCTCTCTCTCCTTCCCCTACTTTGCCAACTTCTCTCTCACCTTTATGTTTCTTACTGCTCCAGTCCCAACGATGACAATCATAACAATAGGCTTATCTTTTCCTGATTCCAAAAGTAATATCTGTTAACTCAGAGATTTGAAAGTATCAGGGGGATAAAGAAAAATAGTTTTAAAAAATCAATAATATCAGCACCTGAGAGATCCAATATTAACTTAATATTATAAAGTTTCTTTTTTTATACAGATTTCACACCACAGAGATAATATTACAAAAGCAATTTTGCATCCTAACATTTTCCATATGGTTGCATTTTCTGTATTATTAAATAATTAGTATTTGCCATATCATTAAAAGATTCATGTTTGATATGTCCAAATGATATATGAACATGGATATAATAATTAATTTCTGAAGATTTGGATACCAGTGTTTCCCATTTTTTCTATTTTGCCATATTATTGTGTGAGCTAGTCTTCTTTGGTTCTTATTTCTCACCCTATTATTTCCATGTTCCCCTCTCTTCCTGTTAAATGAAAACTTGACATGAGCATCAGGAAGGGTGTACTGCTCCAGAAACAAGACAGGAAAATAATAACTTAACTGGTTTAATGCCCAGGCAAGTTTACAACATATAAATATTTTAGGTATGAGCAATATTAATACCCTGCAGTTTAACTCTAAGCAAAACCTTCTATGCAGGATCTATAATAATAAAAGCATAATATGCTAATTAGACTGGACAGCCAAACGACCTTCCGGGTGTCACTCCAGATGTCCTTCCAAATGATGCCATGGCAGTGGGGGCTGAGGCAGAGGTGGTAAGGAGTGATCAGGCAGGCAGGCAAGCAGTTAGGGGCAATCAGGCAGGTAAGCAGGCAAGAAGTTAGGAACCAGCAGTCCCAGATTGTGAGAGGTTGCAGGCCAGATTGAGGGAGCCCTCTATCTCATGCACAAATTTTGAGCACCGGAACTCTAGTTAACTATAATAGGATTCTATTTTGGATCCAAACCAGAAGAGCTCAGTAACTGAAATACATTATGATTCATCCTTTCCGAAGACTTGATTACAGAAAAATGGAGGCACACAATGCATCTTATTGAGTTTCCATATGACTGCATCAGATGCATAAGAACTGCCCACAGAGCTTGTTACAAACATATCTGCCTGGAGTCCACCAATTAGTTTTGATTCAGTAGAATCAGGAGTAAGGATCAAGCTGGGAAGAGAAGCAGGCAGAAGATGAAGCACTATGTTCACCAAGCCAAGAACCTAAACTTTACTGCAGAAAGAGTGCAGTCCATGAGCAGATGAGTGATGTGGTCAGATGGACAACTGAGAAAGTCAACTCCAACGCAATGAACAGAATAAATTGAGTGGTTGTGGTATCAAGCAAGATGAACTGAAAAGAGAAGGACAGATCTACATTGGATTAGCTGGTCTGGTATGGTAACACAGAAATCTGGTCAGCCAACAATGAGAACATAACTGAAGTAGTACAATCTGTAATAGGGAAATAGAAAAGTAGGTTGATATGAAAGCCACATATGGTAGAATGAATAAGATAGTGTGAATGTTGGACCTGCGAACTAAAAAACTCCTATAGCTAAGGTGACTCCTGATAGTTTTATTTGGATGAAAACTTAGTGGGAGGGAAAGCAGGAGTTGGGCTTGGTGTGCAAAGAAGGGGGAGCAAAGGGTGATATGTGCTATAGGGCCATGATGAATTCCTGGGAAACAACGAGTTACCAAAGAAGGAAAGCATCCTGTTCAAACATAATCATCTCAAATTGTTGTTTGAATTTGTAATAATTAAAATAAAGGTTTTACTTTCCTTCCTGTATGAATATGGCTCTTATGACTGCAGTGCACTGGCTTCTAGACAATGAAAAGCCTTCTAGGGTGGGCCTTTCACAGGGAAGCCAACAGTGAGGGGAATCTCATAATGCAGATATTTGCATCCCCTGCTTACTCTATGATCTGGAGAGCAGAATTCAAATAATCATGTGACTTGTCTCCCCAGATGACCTGGGGAGAGAAAAAGCCACACATCTAATTCAATTGTACCCCAATTGCAGGTCTTTGCAAGTTCTCTCCCTTACATGGCAAGACATCTATAGATCTTGCATTAAGCAACTTACAGAGATCCTATGTCCTGTCTTTGTGTACCAGCAGGATTTCCTGTAGGCATTGAGCAGAGTTGACATCCAAAAAAAGAATTTACTGGCAATCCTGGGAACAAAGCTCAGGGAATGTTCGTTGAACTATATTAATCTAAAAGTTGGAAGAATCAAATGTTTTATTTCAAGTACGTGGCCACACAAATTTTTAAAAAGAATCAACCAGTTTTTTTGGATTTTGCTTGTTTGTTGTTATTTATTTGGGCATTTTAGTTCCAAGTCACTGGGTTACTTTCCTATTCTAAAAAAAAAAAAAATATTTCAAAAGACAATTATTAACAGAAGGAAGTCCAGGGAGAAATTTTCAGTAGAAATAGTGTATCTCAACTCCAGTATATTTTCTAGGTGGAATAAATAGGATGGATTGAGAAATATACCTTGAATATCTTGATAATATAAAGTTATTAAAAGATGTCTTGATATTGTTGAGCTATTAAAAATCATGGTTATAAAGGCATTTTAGCAACACAGGAAAATGCAAAAAAATCAAACTACAATATTGAATTTTCATTATGATTGCAAATATATTTTTAAAGTATAAAAGAAAAAAAAAGGAAGAAATGTAGCAAAATACCAACAAAGATTATGCTACATTCATGATAATACACCTTTTTCTTTAGTCTCTTTTACAATTTTTAAATAATATAGTCATGTCAAATAAACAAAACAACAGCAACAACTAAATAATTTTTTTTAAAAAATTGTGTTCTGGCCAGATGAGGATAAACTAGAAGGAGGCGGGGTGGGGATGGGACACCAGATGGGTTAAGGGTCATGCTATAAATCAGTTGACAGAGCTGAAAATAGAGAATATACTTAATGATGAGAATTACACCATTCCTTTATACAGCAACGAAGAAAACACAGCCTAATGGGGCCAGAATCAACTCAACTATCACTTTGGATGAAGGCCCTGCTTGGAAAGCTGCAGAGACATTCAAGGGTGTGGAAGTTCAGCCCAGAAAACAGAGGCCTCTCCTCAGCTAAGGAGCCAGCACCCTGGGAGCTGTCAGTAAACACCATCAACATCTTGAAAGCAGCCTGAGTTTGATGTCTTAACCAGCCCCCATCCTCCCTTCTCCCTTAGCACAAAAAGGTCGTTATCTTTTGTTTTTTTGAAGGAGGTATTTGGATAATAATTCTCCTCCCCCCACTTCCCTGCTGCCAGCTAAATTCCAATGATTAATGGTGACAATGCTTTGAAATTTTGAGATATGGTGGACTTGAGGGGAGAGGGCAGAAGAACACAGTGGATAACAAAGATGCAGGAGGGGGTGCTGCTGAAGTGCTAGGGACATTAGAACATGTCAGGGCTAGTAAATGATTCATTGAGGTAATGATGATAAACATTTGTCTCTGAGCATATATGTGCATTTTACCGAATGATCTCAAGCGTCCATAGTGAAGAAAGGCTGGGAATCAATCATACAAACAGGCCCTAAATGAAAATCCCTTAGGAGTAGGATCTGAATTGTAAATGCCAGCCAGAATTTTGCACATCAAATTACAATAAACGGAATGATATTTTAAGCAGCTGGGTACTTAAAGGCTACTTTGTGGACTCCTGGAGATTCTCTTTGATTTTAAGATTCCTCTCTGCTGCTAGTTGGAGCTTTGCATATCCCTCACCCACCCCTGCACATCCATTGTGGATCCTGAAGCTGAGCTTAAAGAAAAGTTTGTCACCACAAACTGTGGTTCAGTCCTCCTGTTGCCCTGGCTCATTTTCCCTTATGTCAAGTACCTTTGCTATCAAAGGATAAAGTCCAATACATTACCCCCAGAAAGTTTTATTGAGAAACAGTCTTTGAGGAACTGGAGAACATACTGTGTGCTTCAACATTTAACTCTAAAGGCCTTTTGGAATGACAACATGGCCTATGATGACCATTTTCGTGTTTTACTTCTGCATTTTTCACCTTATGTATTATCTGAACCTTGGGAAAATGTACACATAGAGAGATACATACTCAGGGCAGTGGTTTCATAATGTTATCTGAATTATTAATTGAAATGAGCCAGGGCTGGCTCAACCAACACCATAAAATAATTGGATTCTTAGCTATAGTTCAGCTCAAATCTATTGTTCAGTATCTAATTTCTTTCATCAGCATAAGCACATTAAAGAGAATGCTGGTATAGAGAATAATTATACTGACCTTACACACTGTGAATTTTAAGGAACTTGAGCCCCAAATTACTTAATTAGAGATACATTTCTTTGGGTAAAGCACTCTTTGGGGTCTATACAGTCAGTAAAATGGCAGCACACCACAACATCTTGGAAAGCTTTCATAAATGATTGCTTTTCAATCGTACGCTAGACCTATTTTCTCTCCCAGGATATGGTCTGAGAAACTGTACTTTATGAATTCCCAAAGTTTCAATGTATTAGTAGGTTTGATAACTAGACTCGACTCACCTCCAGGGCATGGATATATATTTGTTATGTTAGGGTTCCCTATGGCTAGCTAAAGTGCCTAGCACATAGTGGGTTTTCAATAAATATTTTTAATTTATCTGAGAGAGAAAATATCAGTCAATAATATTTTCCTATGAAGTACCATCACATAATTTCTTCCCTATGCAACAGAGTGATCAGGGAGCAGTGTGAATATCCTGAGAGACACGGAGAAACTGGAAAGAGCAGGGAGAGTCAGAGTAGAGAGAATCAAAAACCAAACACTTCACATGAAAATTTTGTCCAGAGTCTCAGGAGGTTTTAGGGTAACTATCACTTGTAATCTAAAATTTAAGATTGAAAATAGAGGATTATCCATTTTTTATGTCCACAAAGACAATGAATAAGCATCCTCTTATTCATAAACATTTTCAAACATAATGGTCATAGACAGGGTAGCCCCAGACACAATTATATTATAAGCAAATGTATTTCATTGGGTTCCCCAACAGTTGACTTTAAGAGTGAGTAATTTATTTGGAAGATAATTCTAGGAAATAATGGGAGAGGAGAGGGGAGAAGAAAGAGCTAGAAAAAAAAATCAGTAAAAAGTATGCTATGGAACAGGTTACCAATGGGGCATCTGAGGTTCAATCCCACTGGGAAAATCGGGAAGATAGAAGATAGCCAATGGGACTCAAAGTGCCATCCCTGATTAGCTGCATCAGCACCAACTGGTGTGGTACTTTATTCATGTGCCAACTTGACTGGGCCACACAGTGTCCAGATATGTTGTTAAACATCATTTCAGATGTGTCTATGAGGGTGTTTCTGGATGAAATTTAGACTCATCCCATCAGATGAAAGCTGAACAGAATAAAAAGGCTGAGTAAAAGGCAATTCTCTCTCTGCCTGACTGTCTTTGAGCTTGGGACATTGGTCTTGTCTGCCTTCAGAAATGCACCTGTTCCTGCCAAATCAAATTATATATGTAGCATGAGCAAGATATAAACTTCTGTGTGTTAAGCCAATGAAATTTAGACTCATGTGGACTAACTTCACTGGTATAAATACTTTCTGCCTAACCCCAAAATAGCCTATTTATAAGAAAATAATTTTGTCAGACTGATAATATAGCACTTTATACAGCCAGCTCTCAAAGATCAAAAATTATTATAGACAAAAGAAAAAATTAGGAATAACCAGTCTGATCTTATCATAACTATTACCAATATTTATTAAACATCATTTATGCTATTACCAGAGGCTCAGTGAAAAAAAATCGTGCATGGGTAGGATCCCTAGCAGCTTCCAGCTACCAGCTAGAGGGGCCTCCCTCCCCCCAGCCACCTGCTACCACCACTGCCAGCCCCATCCCCTGATCAGACTCCCGATCGAACTCCCGGTCGATGGGACAATTTGTATGTTAGGCTTTTATTATATAGGATTGGTAGGTTTTACTCACTACTTGTAATTGAATCACAACTTCTCTCCATTGTTGATTTGACTGATGACACAACAGAATATAAGAAACAAAATTATTCAGCTTAGTCAGCTGTTTCATTAAATATTCCAGTATACCAAGGGTCAATATATATAGCATATAAGTAAATATTTATTAAGAATTGGAATATCCTATAATATGCATATTACTCAATATACTTCCCAAAATGTAACTTTCCTTATTTTTCAAGATACATAAGTCAGAATTTTCCAGTGCCTTGTGATCATTATTTTAATCATCATTTATTTCAGGGATATTCATCATCTTTTGTTTCTGAGATAAAGATTCACAGATGAGAAATGTTAAATAACAGAGAGCTTCTATTCAGAGGTAATAATGATAATGATAATGAACATAGCAACATTACATAGTATGAGCACTGACTACATATCAAACATATGACTTGTTCTCCTCACAATCGTCCTAAGAGACTTCTATGATTTCCTATTATATACCTGGAGATTTCAAGAGACAAGGAAGCCTGCCCAGATCATGCAGCCAGTAAAAGGCAGAGATAGAAATTTGAATCCTGACTTATCTACCCTAAAGTTCTTTTTCTAAAAGCTCATAAATTTCCACAACAACTTTCAACATGCAAAGAACTCAAAAAAGAAACATTGTATTGATAACCAAACAAACAAAAAAATAACTTATTTTACAAAAGGAAAATCACAATGCTAAAATTTTATAAAAACATTTTTTCAAAGAAAAAGTAGCTAATAGAAAACGAGGTTATAAATAAAATGATGTGTGTGTTCTTTTTAAAAACGGTGCTTTGTTATCTCATATAAGACCTTAATAAAAATAACTTATTATACAGTCTACTTAAATTGATATGAAATTTATAACCTTACTTTTGTTACAAAATTGGAGCTGAAATAGTGGTGAGAACTCTTTAAGTTTTTATATCTAATAGCTAAATTTCATTTTACTGTGGCTTTAATCTTCCTAAATCAAGAGGCTGGTGGAAAAAGATGAATTAAATATGATAGGATCAGTAAAACTTGGAGTGATGTCAAATAAAATGCCTTATGTATTGTTTCTGTTTTAATTGTATAGCATCTTACAGACTTCAGTTTCTACCAGAATGATCAATCTGTCACTTGAGTTATTTAACTATTGATTAATTTCAGAAATGTGTTGACAGGTCTTACTGTAAAAAGAAAATCAGTTTCCCTACTTCCTACCACCAGGATTCTGAGTCTCGTGTCTTTGCCTTTTTGCATGATTAATGTTGTTCTGAAAAACCTAAAGAATCAATAAACATTTTCTAAAGCAGAGATATCTACATCCCCAAAGAGGGTTGCCTATGTAGTTTCACACTCAATCTACAAAATGCATTACCCTTTGGAATGGAAGGGTCAGGCTTGGCTGGTTGATGAGAATCAGAAATTCTGTTCAGATTTGTTTATCCTTTCAATGTGAAAGTCCTATGGCTAGCAGTACACTAGAGTCTCCTTGGTGGCTTAAAGGAATAATTACACTCACCCAGGTTTACACACATCTCTGAATGACCCAAGTTAATGCTGCTGACATTGTCTTCTCAAGAAAACAGAGAAATATTTCTCTCTCTCTCTCTCTCTCTCTCTCTCTCTCTCTCTCTCTCTCTCTCTCTCTCTCTCTCTGACAGGGGATCATCTCTGAGTGCTTAGAGACCCACATTGTTCCAGCAAACATCCTTCACTTAGATTGAGAAAAACCCTCTTCTCTACTGAGCCCATAAAGTTTGGCTCTTCTGCCTATTTAGTGGGGGAAGATGTGGCCTCGCTGTACATAAACAACTGTGTCCAATAGGCAAGGACCCAGGAAAGAACAGAGCTAATGAAGCAGTAGATGTAGAGGTGAGAGAAGAGGTGATTAGGAATCCTCTCTTCTCCATGCCATTACATGGAATTGTCACCAAGAATAAAGCCATGACTTGAATTCTTTTCAAGGTAAGGGCTCCTTTCTAAGTAAAATGAATGAAATAATTTGGGGGCAAGGTTTAAAGGTATAAAAGAAAAAAGAGAATTCACCACAAGTGTCAAGTACTCTTGGTTCCCCTGCCCCTTATCTCTATACTTGCTCAATTGTATTCCCTGTGTCAGGGAGCAGCCTTCAGTAATATTGAACACAAAACTCCTGTCTTGCTCCATGTTATTCCAGACCAGGGAAGAATGAAGAAAAAACGGGTGACTGGATGCATGGCTGAGTCCTTTGTCTAATGGAAATGAGATCAATGTTGTGACTCTGGTCTCCTGAGTTGGAACTGATTTGAAAAATAAAGCAAGACAAGGAAGCCATGATCTGATAAGCTGTGAAATGACGCTGCCAATTCACTGAGCCTGAATGAAGTCCCTACCAGGACCTTGTCAACACATTTGATCTAAGCAAAAATGTTGCAAGAATAGGCTTTTCCTGGGTGCTTCTCCTGAGGCACCAGCTCAGAGTGGAAGAATAGTAAGGCTCAGTTTCCTTAATGATGCATGGCTCTGCCCTTTGCAATGATTCCAAACTCAGCCAGCTTCTGAGGCTGTTTGTGGCACAGATCTTTAGAGAGAATTTTTTCTGGGCCTGGAAAATGTAAAAGTTAGCAGTCCAACCATGTCATGGAACTAACCTGGGACGTTATTTAATACTAGTGTCCTACTGCATGGATTTGTGCACATTGAGAGGAAATTAATTAGAAGAAATATTTTAATATTGCTACTTGCCCTTTCTCTGTAATAGAAATATCAACCAAATTCATGATCAACAATGACAAATCGAAACACACGCATGCGATTGGCACCCGCAAGAGCTTTCTATACATTGCGCATGCACAAGTCAACTTAGCCTTTTATTAATAGATAGACAGATAGATAGATAGATAAACTTGCTTAATTAGACCTGCTTTTTAATTTAGCTAAACGTTTTCCAGCCCGGTGAAGCACTCCAACTTCTCTTTCAGGTACTTGTCAGCAACACAGCAGTAAATATCAACATAAAGCAGATTATTATTGTAGTTCATGCAGGGAGGGAAAAAGGTGAAATATTTAATGACAACAGTGTTTAATTATATTCTGCACAGTGAGAAAACCTGAAGTCATTTTCAAGGTCCACCATTTCTTACTTCTTTTCAGTAGGGTCAAGTTTCTAAATTTTCTAAATCTCCATTTTCTGGCTAATGAAAAGAAAATGGGATTCTATTGAGTCTCCTATCTACCAACTCCAGGACTTCTGTGAAGATCAAATGAATGAGGCACATGAAAATGCTTCACAAACATTTAGATAAAGTGTAAATGTTTCCACCTGGCTATAAAGCAAGTCATGTTCCTGTGCTGAAGAAACTACAAGAAGGCTAGTTGCTAGGGAAAGGAAGCCAGATTTGCTACATGATGTCATTACCCAGTGCCCACAGCGACCATTTCCAGGCTGTACTGGGCTGTGGGCTGCATTTTTGTGCCATGGAGTCTTGGCAGCCTTAGCTGTGATTTGATGGGTGTCACTCCAGGGTGCTGGTGCAACCTATGTCCCACTTGGGGGAAGCCAAGTGTTGGTTTGTAGGCACCAGATCCATAGTGCTGTTTATTTTTAAATGGCCAGTGCATGTCACAGCAGCTCCTGCATTGAGCATCTGCCCCCTGGTGGTCAGTGCATGTCAGAGCTACTGGTGGGACAATCAGATAGACACTTAGCCTTTTATATAGAGAAGATACCTAACTATTTGAGAATAATTTCATTAGCCCCAGCTTTCATTTGAATGTGCTACAAATAGTAAAAAAGTTTATATTTCCTTACTGTAACATATCCATAATAAGATTTTGTGGCTGAATATTTATTCTATATGATAATTACAAGGCACCAAACTTGAGCTAAATAAACACATTAAGTAACAGGCAGTATTTCTTGGGTTCCTTTAATTATCATTATTTACAAAGTATTCTTGTAGCCACCAGACAAATGTCGTTGAAGTCACATGTACAATGTGAGAGAGAGGATTTCATATTGAAGACTCATCTCTCCTGAGGTGGAAATGAGGATGAGGATGCAGGAGCACTGCATGCATCCCCCCGACCCGCTTTACAGGGCCGAGGAGCCACCACACAGGGTCGAGGAGCCACTTGCTCTCTCTTACCAGGGACAGTGATCTGGGGTTCCTGCTCTGGAAACATCACAGACGAAATGTGAACAAAGGTGGAAAATGAGGCTTTCCCTCCTTCCTTCCTTCCTTTCCTCCCCTCTCTCTCCCTCCTTCTTTCCTGTCTCCTTTCTTTTCCCGCCCTCTTCCTTCCTCAGAGATTTCTCTCTCTTACTTTTCTTCCCTCCCTCCACCACTCTCTCTCCCTCTCCTTTCTTTGTTCCTATCCTCCTTCCTTCTTTTCTTCCTCTGTATCTCTTTCTTCCTTTTCCCCTCACTTATGCCATCCCTATTATGTTCTCCACTCTCAGCATACCAAAGAGTAAACATTCAATAATGAATCTTACTACCTAATAATGAAAGCATTCCGATGTTTATTTTAGCCCAGCCCAGAAGCTCAGGATATTTAGCGAAGTGTTCATTATAGAGAATTAGATCATTTCATGACACCTTAAAGACTAATCAACAAATATGTAAAAATTCAGTTTATAAAGTACCAGATTGCTAGCCTGGAAGTTGTCATTAACATCATTTTTCATTAACTTTCTGTGACTCAACCAAACTGCCATCTGCTTCTTCAGACCCCTTCAATTACCAGTGTCCCTCTGCATTTTATTTTTCCTCTGCACCAACTTGAGGCACACATCTCTGTAAATTGCCACCAATTCCCTAATTACTTAGCCGTGTCCGGTATGCAGTAGCACTGAAATGCCATCTCCTTGAAATCAGCTGGAGGGGGACCGCTGTTACAGATGAAAGCAGGCCACAAATAAAACCTCATTAATACCTGCAGCTTTAGAGAAAGAATGTGAGCAATGGCCATGTTTCTAAAATGTGAAGAACACAAGACAACAAAGGAAGCCTCCCCCATAAACAGGTGTTTTGTTGAGACTGAGTGAGAGAGAAAAGGCATCTCCCCAAAAAGAAAACCATGTCTTCTGCCATTATAAGCTTTTTGTTTCGAGAGAATCTCTAGCAGGGCAAAAGAAAGACAGCTTCAGGTGAAAGGTTATTACAACAACAATGCCAGGCACTGGGCCTGGCCAGGTAAAAGGTAGATGGTAATTTTGTCATTAGCATGCCTGACCCCTTGGCGCACCATATCTCACAGGAAACATTAAGACCAGCTCAATTGTCAACACACAAGCGCTTAAAGGTCAATGTGCACAGAAACCTTCTGGAGCCTACAACTGAACTGCTGACTTCTTTTATTATTGCCACTTAAATAAATGATTCAAGGACCAAGACAAGGAAAGACTGGCTTAATGTCAGGATCTACATGAAGGATTTTGTGGGGTTTTGTTTCAAAACTATAAAAAGTACTTTTGCTGTGTTTGGGTATCAAAGAGCAAGCAAGGCTTTGAAAATCCATGAATATTCCTGGAAGTGGAGAACTTCCAGTATTCCTTGAAAGGACATTATCATTTTTAATATCATTTTGCAAGGAATTTCCCTTTATGTTGTGCTTTTTATTCTACAAAAAGAGAATTTCAACATTCTTTCTCCTTTCCAGTGGGGGCAGAAGGGCAGATAATAAGAAAGCTTTTTCTATTATTGCGTGGACATAAGTTAATTTGAAAAGCAAGAATGAAAGCTTTAAAAGATTATTCTGCTGTCTTTTTTTTTCACAATTAAAATTATAGGTAAAAGCATGTTGCTTACAAGTAAGCAGGACAGTTCCTCAAATGGTTGGACAAGGAGTTACCAGGTGACTCTGCTATGTGTGCTGCTTCTGGGTATTCACCCAAGAAAACTGAAGGAAGAGACTCAAACAGATACTTGCACAACCATGTTTATAGCAGCATCATTTACAAACAAAATGTAGTATGCACATACAATGGAGTATTTATTCAGCCTTAAAAAGGAAGGAAATTCTGACACAGGCTACAACATGGATGACCTTTGAAAACATTATGCTCAGTGGAAGAAGTCAGACACAAAAAGGGCAAATATTATATGATCCCACTTACATGAAATGTGCAGAATAGAAAGATCTATATAGACATGAAGTAGATTAGTGGCTACCGAAAACCAGGGGTGGAAAATTCAGGGAGTGATAGCTCAAGAGTGTTGAGTACCTTCTTGAGTTCATGAAAATGTTCTAAAAATGATTGTGGCAACAGATGCACAACTCTTTCAATATAATGAAGGCCATTATGTTGTGCGCTTAAAATGGGCAAATTGTAAGATATGAAAGTCATATGAAATAAAGGTAGTATTGCCAGATAAAATACTGGTCTTTAAAAAAATCTTGAAATTATTTTTCATGCTATGCTTGTTTGATTCATGCTCAGATTTTTTTCTCTGAACTTTAGAATTGTTCTATTTGTTGTCATTAGAATCCCTCTGAATTTATGTCTGTATAACAATCGTCAGGCAAATGGACCTTGGCCATCAAAAGTCACAGAAGCAAGGTCAGAGCAACCGACATTCCCAGCTCTCCATCAGCGAGTTGCAGGCTGAACCTTCAGGAATACTTTTCCTTGCACATAGAGTAAGGAGTCAGATTGTCCCCTTCCATAAACCATTCATTCAGGACTAATACACTAACTCAATATAAATAAGAAAAGTAATCCAAGTAGCCATACTTCACAGTTGCTTTCAAAACAACTTCTGTCAAATGGTAATCATCTCTCAATATTGGTTGTGGAAGTCTATTTAATGAGAACTATTTTTAATTTTCTAGCACATTGTTAATTCATAAGAATTTATATCACTAAAGTCTTTAAACTATGTTATTTGCTCTGGGGTGTTAAAGACAATGCTAATAATTTAAACTTATTCCTGATCCTCCAAAAAAGTTGATGTTGTGTCCCATTTCATTATATCTTTGGGTGGCCTTTTAAAAACTAGACATTTTTATATTTAATTAACTCTTTTTCAATTTTTTAGTTGTTAAATTGTTCTGTGTAAAAAGATACCATTTGATTAGAAAGAAAACCTTTATTTTAGATTTTAAAAAAGCTTCCCCAAACATTAGTGATGTTTTATTTCACTCCACTAATCATTCAGAAGTTGATATTTACACTCATTATCTTCCCTCTGTCAGGAAGTGAACACAGCCTTATGGACATAGTTTACAGAAGCAAATAGGCTTAGCTGTCAGATTCCATTGGTTTCCAGAGAACTTCAGACAAGGAACATAAAAAAGGCCAAGTCAGAGGAGCCCTAAAATTTTATACTTGGCTTTGTGACAGGCTTAATGCATTTTAGCAAAACTGTAAGACATGCTGGCAGTACAGCTGCGCACCTGTCACAGCCTCACAACTCCCAACGTGCTGGCCTTCCTCATAAACAGTAAGTATGTTGTAAAACCGTTTATAGCTGCTATAAAAATATTTTGACTATTTTACCCAACTATCAGAGTAGGACATGTGATACTAGTTAAGGAAAAAGAACACAGATTCCCCTTTGCAGACGGCCTTTCTGAATTTGGGAGGCGGGAGGAGAAGAGGAAAACCCAGGGAGCCTTAAAAAGGTGTCACTCCCTTGAGTGGACACAGCCCTGGGAGCAGCAGCCTGAGTTCAGCCCCAACCCAGCCCCTAGAGCCTCGCACCCTCTGAGCACCTGACACTCCCTGGCCTTGCCCACTTCCACTGTGTATGCAGCTCCTCCCACACCTTTCTATCCCATGTGCTTGTGTGTCTACTCAACAGACTCTACCATTAGTACCAACCCGAAATCCAGAAGTCAGTCTGCATTCATGAATATGGACTGAGAGCCTGTATATACAAATGGACAATGGCCTGACCACATATAAAATAGGACTCATACCCACAGCCTGCAGCAACCAGCTCAGGAAACCACAGCATTATCTAGAGTAAGCAACCTAGGATACCAGCCTGCTAACTTTCAGGCCACTATCTTAGGAAGCCAAAAAAAAAAAAAAAAAACCCTTAACAATCATCTCCAATTGATCAGGACTTAATTAATAATTGACAGCTTCCTTAATTTTCTACCCCACTTCCAACTTAGAACCAACCAGGAAAATTAAAATACCAGTCATCCTTACCAAAAAGATAAATCATAAGTAAGAATATAAATGAAGAAGCAGAAGGAGGAAGAAGAGGAGGAGGAGAAGGAGGAGGAGGAGGCGGAGGAAGGGGAGAGTAACACAAATAAGTAATACAATAATTAATAAATAATAATACAAGAATAAACTGTGTGTTTTGCATATTCACAACTGTAAACCTACATTTGCTCCCCCCACCCCCGTATGTTTCTCTAATCAATCGCATAGGATACCTCATTTCTATTTAGCCTACAGCTTCTTCAGGCTAACAGCTTTCAATCAGGGCACACCTGAAGACTTCTCATGCCTCCCCCACACTCCACTCCCATCACACACGCACAAAGCTTCCCCACGCCTCTGCATGGATTTCAGTCTCTGCCAGACACAGAGATGGTAGCTGACTCCTTTGCTGCTACAGTCCTTGCTTGTTCTTCTTAGTCTTCATTTATTTCTTCAGGACAAAAGACATTCTTTCCCAGTGACTTCAGGCATTTCTTCAAGAGTAATTCTCTTAAGTGGGTAGACTCAACTTTATGGAATCCACTGCAAGTAGAAACAGATTACTCATAAGTTTCATCACCATTTTCCCAGGAGTCTATGTGAAGTAAGTGACTTGTTACACTGTCCTATGAAAAATATGGATGGGCCAAGATAGAAAAATGAAAATGTAGATTTTACAGCCCTGACAACCAGTTGTGACTGTTCTACCCAGACTTCATGACAAGCTCTATTTTTTTCCCAAAAAATATTCCCAAGCTCTTCTAGAAGAGGAAGTTGAATGCCAAGACTACCTCTCAGCCTCAGCTCTCAAACACTCTTTAAATCTGGCCTTCCTGGGCCTACCATTCCCCAAATATAAAAGGCTCATTCATCTCTCTCAAATGGGAGTAAATGTTCACCCACCATTCAGGGCCAGATGAAATGTCGCTTCCTTTTTTTATCTGCTCCTAATTTCCCTAAACAAATTTACTTGTTCCCCCATCTGTATTTGTAGACTGCAGGTAAACCTCTTTAAGAGAATTTGACAAGAGAGCATCATAGCCCTTTGCTTACATGACCACTTCCTCCTACAGAAACTGCTCAAGGGAGGGAAGTATATCACTGTCCATCATCTCTCAATGGAATAAAATACCTAAAGGAAGGAGGGACGGAGGAAAAAATAGAAAAAGAAAGGAATAGAAGAGGAAAAAAAAGAAGGAAGGGATGGAAGGAGAGAAGAAGATAAACTTTAAGTACTTCTTAGCACATCCCAATTTTTGTATGTGCTTCAGTTTCCTATATAAAACCTTCTCTCTTGCCGAAACCGGTTTGGCTTAGTGGATAAAGTGTCAGCCTGCGGACTGAAAGGTCCCAGGTTCGATTCTGGTCAAGGGCATGTACCTTGGTTGTGGGCACATACATCTCCAGGAGGGGACATGCAGAGGCAGCTGATTGATGTCTGTCTCTCATTGATGTTTCTAACTCTCTATCCCTCTCCCTTCCTCTCTGTAAAACAATCAATAAAATATATTAAAACCTTCTCTCTTTGCAGGTGCCATTTCTGTTCATGCATACCAATACAATGCAGTCCAATTACAGTGTTATAAATTGCTCATATTAGAACAAAGTGCACACCTCACCAATGTCAGTAAGACACCAACCCTTCTCTCAGCACAGTACCCAGTCAGGTGAATTTGGTCTGAATCAGGACTCTGCCCTTCACTGGCACTGTGCTCTACTTCCTAAACCCTCTGAACCCTCGCTTCTGTATCTGTAACATGAGACAAATAATACTGACTCACAAAGCCATTATTGTACAATTAAATGCAACAAGTAGGTAAAATTTGGGCCACATAAAAGGTAGTCAATCTATGTTAATTTCCTCCTCTATTCTGATTTTTCTCATTTTTATTCAAGCATCCAAGATCAGAATTCAGTGGCTTTGGATACTTAAGTCTTGGGATTCTTCAGCACTCAGTCAGACAAATTAATAGTAATTTTTCCTCTAAAGAAGACAAAATTTTTAGACTTTTTATATTTTTTTACCAACACCTTCAAAACAGGAAGGTGCATTTTCAAGCAAATCCATCTCCAGGGATGAAATGGGGTCACCAATGTCACAGATGAAAGCAAGCTTAGTGCTGTTGTCTGAGAAACCCACTTCTTCCTTTTCACTCTCTTGATCCGCCCTTCTTCCCACCCCTGCTCTTCTCTGCATGTCAGGAGAGAAGCTATCCAGATAGGGTTGGACAGATGCGAGCCTCTGAAAGAGCTTTACATTCCAAGGAGCTGCACAACAGTAAAAACAAAAATATTGCCTGAGGTGAGGATAACAGCAAAGGGATGTCAGGGCATGAAATAGGCTGTTGGACTTCAAGAGAGCCCAGCGGTGCTCTCAAAGGGCAGCACTGTGACCTCAGCCCCTCCTGGAATCCCGGCTGCCTCTCTGGTTTTATTTATAGTGACTGCCTTCAAAGAAAGGGTGAAAAATGGCTCAGGCAGTTTGAGGGCAAGTGGGGTGGGGAGAGTGGGAGGAAGAGTAGCAGTCCAGAGAAAAGGAATTAAATCTGCATTAAATAAGAGAGGGGGCAATTCTACTAGGAAACAAATTAAGTGAGGGCAATGAAGGGCTACAAAGTGTAGCCTGAAGTGAGTCTGAGCAGGTTCATCCTAATGCCCTTTCCAAGCTCTCTGATTGGGGTTATTGTCCATGGAATTTAGCTCAGCAAGGCAAAGAGATGAAGGGCACTAAGGATGAGATAATCACAGGTCACTGATGCTGGCATCAGTTTCTCTGGCACTTGCACACCTGTGAGCAGAACTGTAGGCCTCTTTAAACCCTGAGAAATTGGAGTGTGAAATCTATTGGCTCCCAACCTAACAATTGCCTTTTTGCCCCAAACTAGAAATGGGGAGCAGACTCAAGCTCAGAGCCCATATAGTTCATGTGAAGTGACTTCATTCTATGTGGGAAGCCCAGGAGGTAGGGAAGCAGTGAGCCATTTGACTTTAGTTGTGAGAGGTGCTTGTCGCTTGAGTAGACCCTTGCAGGTAAAGGGTGGAGTGGCTCTGATGTTTTCAGTACAACAGAGGAAAGTCTGGAGACTCACTGACATCCAGAAAAAAAACTGAGGCAGGACCCTGTGGCACTTTCTGAAATCTGTCTTGACCTCAGGAGAACAGAATTTCTTCTTCTGTGTTCCCACACAGTGTAATGGATTACATACCCTGATTGTATCATAGATCACATTTATTAGAATCTATAGACTTGCATATCTGTCTGTCCAATCGACTGTGAGACTCTCAAAGGCAAGGAATATGCCTCATCCAACTTTTTACTTCTAGTGCTTAGCACAAGGCCTGGCATATTACAGATACTCAGTTAATGTTTGTTGCATGAATGGATTAAATCAAACAAGTTCTGAAATAGGGAGCCTAATCTTCAATCGGTTCCCACTAACATTGAAAACAGTAGTGCAGTGAAAAAGTCACTAACTAATGCATTTTTTTATTTCTACCTTACAAGTTTTGTTGCACTCATTAAGGACTGCCAACAAAATTTTTACAAGTAAACTATAAATATCAATAAGTATAAGCAAAAGATATAGTAGATATCTTCACTTAAATGTATTTGTGCTGTCCCTAAAGCAACTAAGATTCCTAGCCTTTAATGAAGAATTCTTGGTAATTTTCAAATACAGTAGTCTTTGTTAATTCTCTAAAGGCCTATCCTCAAAATACAGACTCCTGGACCTTCCCCCAGCTTCACTGTGTTAGAATTCAAAAAAGAAAAAGATTTAGTACCCATAGGTTTTTAACAACTTCTCTGAGTATTAAAATCCTACAAGTTTAAGCAGTGCTGTCTCAGAGAGAAGCACTCACTCATACACTGCATAAGGATCTGTCAATCATCCCACAGGATTATGAAGGAGCTGAAATATTCCTATTGCCTAGTGATATCATAGTCAAAGTGCAACACGTTATTCATGTTTATGGTGATGCTGATGTAAACAAACCTACACACTGCCAATCATATAAAAGTATAGCACCTACAATTATGTATAGCTCCTAATACTTGATAATGATTTAAAAAAATGACTATGTTACTAGTTTATATGTTTACTATACTACATCTTTTCATTGTTATTTTAGAGTATACTGTTTCTACTTAGGTTAAGAAAGTTTGCTGTAAAACAGTATGCTGTGTTATTTCAGTAGCATCCTCATACATCTCGTGTTTACTGTGTCTCTTTTTGCATCATTTTCTCTTGTGCTTGACTTAATCTCATGTTGTTTTGTGCAGTAACATGCTGTACAGGCTTGTAGTCCAGGAGCAATAGGCTAGACCACATAGCCCAGTTGTGGAGTAGGCTGTACTACCTCTGCCTGTGTAACTCACCCCTATGATAGTCACACAACAACAAAATGGCTTAATGATGCATTTCTTAGATGATCACCCATGGTTAAATGAAGCATGACTGTACTAGAAACAACACTAAACCAAGAGTCAAAATCAGAGTACTGATACCTCCCATTTATTAGATATATAACTTTATGCATTCGTTCAGCCTTACTGAGTTTATTATCTTAGCTGCAAAGTAAGGAAAATAATGCCTGCCCTACTAACTTGGAAGGGTATTGTTGGGTTCAAATGTGATGCTGTAAGAAAATGATAATGTGCTGGAAAATTGTCATTAGTATAATGGACTCTGCCTCATATTTACCCAACCTATTCATAAGTGCACCTTCCTCTGCCTCCAACGTGGCCATCGTCTCACAGTTGAGAATAAATGGGCATTCAGCACTTAGGAATGCAGTCAGGAACCCCACAAAACTTGCAAATGGAATGGCTTCCCAGTAATGTGAGTGACATCTCAAAAGAAAACTATTAATGTACAGAGTTCTAAATCTCATTAATACAGAACAAGGGTAGCATAAGCAAGCAAATGAGAGATCCTACCCTTTCAGAACCTTCCAAGGGTGTCAAGAGCAACACCTGCTAAGCTGAGAGGTAAAGCACCAACTATGCCATGTTGGTGGAAAATGAAGCATCTATATACTTACAGACATGAGAGGAAAGGGAATGATTGTCATCCGTCTTAACTGGTCATCTTTGACAGTTCTAATCATGAATTGCCCAGATTAATTAAGTCATTTCACTTATCTGGTTGGGTTTAATTGCAGCCTGTATAAATTGTTGATATTGTAAAATTAATTTCTCAATCATTACTTTTCCAATTCTCCAAAGAATGTTTCAGTTGTTCCTAAATTGGTCTGCTTCAATCTGACACCTATTAAAGCTGGGGGGGCTCTTTGTAAAGGCACCCGTTCAGACGATGTTGTTTTATAGAGTTGTGGTTGCCACACAGGCAGCTGGAAGGACAAAGAGAAATCAGCACCACCAGCATTGCACAGGACAAGGGTATCATGGAGATAGATAGATAGATAGATATATCTGAAAATATGTTAGCCTGTAAGAAATAATTTATAGTAACTAGAGTTGCTAGATTTCACAAGTAAAAATATAGGGCACCCTGTTAGATTTGAATTTCAGATAATATATAATTATTAGCATAAGTATGCTCCATGCAATATTTCAGATGCACTTACACTAGAATATTATTTATTGGCTACATGAAATGTCTCTTTAACTGGGAATCCTCTATTTTACCAGGCAACCATGACAATAACACTGTACTTTCACTATTTCTTTTTCTGGTGGTTCTCAGCCTTGGCTGTTCATTAGAATTTTCTGGAGAGGTTTTAAAAAATCTTAATGCCAGTCTACATCCCAGACCAATTAAATAGAATCCTTGGGGATAATATACTGGGTCCTGCAATTTTAAAACTTCCCTTGCAATCCCAAACCTCAGCTAAAGTTTAGCTAAAGAAACTGTATGAGGTATAAACCGATCATTGAAAGTAGTTTTTCCCAAGTTATCTTTAATTAGGATGATATTTGAGCCTCTCATTTAAGTATCTTACCCAGAAGATGTGAGCTATGGACTCTTCAGTAAATAAATATTGATTGATCATCATGCTAGGCACTGGAGAAACAGAAATGGACAAGCCACATTGCTATTCTCAGAGCCCATGTTCTATAGCACTTTCATAAAAAAAATCTTTCAGGCAAAGCTTATTATTTCCAATAAAGAACCCAGTGAGCAAGTTTAAAATAGGATCTGGAGAATGATATCTCATATTTAATTTATGCTAGAGATGAAGAGAAGGGAGGAAAAGGAAAGAAAGCAGGGAGGAAGGGGAAAGGAGTAAAGGAAGGAAAGAAGGAAGAAAAGAAGAAAGGAAAGAAGGGAGGGAGGAGAGAGGGGAGGAGAAGAAATGAAAAGGAACTGTTTCTGCCTCATGAAATACATAATCCAGGAGTTTTGCAGATTAAATATGAAGGCAAAATCCTTTCTAATAAAAGTATATGCAAATTAGCCATTACTCCAACACACATGATGGCCGCCCCCATGTGGTCAAAGATGGCTGCCCCAAGTGGACACAGATGACCACGACAAGATGGCCTGCAAGGGAGGGCAATTGGGGGGGGGGGACCAGGAAAGCAGGGGAGGGCAGTTAGGCATCAATCAGGCTGGCAGGGGAGTGCTTAGGGGGTGATGAAGCTGGCAGGCAGAAGGAGTTAGGGGCAATCAGGCAGGCAGGCAGGTGAGCAGTTGGGAGCCAGCAGTCCTGGATTGTGAGAGGGATGTCCAACTGCCCATTTAGGCCCGATCCTGCTGGTATCGGGCCTAAATGGGCAGTTGAACATCCCTCAAGGGGTCCTAGATTGGAAAGGGTGCAGGCTGAGCTGAGTGACACAACCCTCGCCGTGCACTGGGCCTCTAGTATGAGATAATGTAGACGGTATGGAAAAAAATTTTTAAGAACCAAAAGCACAAACCATAAAACAAATCTTTGATAAATGTGACCACATTAAAATTAATAACATCAATCTTTAAAATACATCAATAAGGGAGTGAAATGATAACCTAGAGAGTGAGACAATTTGAAATTTATATCATGTGCATATTTTATATTTTTTTTTCAAAACTCCTACAAATCAATGAGAAAAAGATAGACCATCTAAAAAGAAAATGATCTGGAGACTTGAACAAAGACTTCACAAAAGGATCTACATACAAATAGTGAATAAACATAGGAAAGGATATTCAACTCATTTGTAACAAAGGAATTACAAAATAAACCCTTTTGAGATATCACTATGCACCCACCAGAATAGCTAGAATTAAAAAGATCAACATGGAGAAAGGGGAGATAGCAGCATACGTAAAAGCAGGTACTTAATACTTCTCATAGTCACATCAAAAGTATTCAACTAAAATACAGAACAACCATCATTCAGAACCACCTGAAATCCAGCTAAATGGAAGTCCTACAACTAGAGATTTAAAGAGGAAAGCACAAAGAGATTGGGGATAAGGGAAGGGGAGCAGAGGCATGTAAGGGGCTGATCTGTCATCCATGTGTGGCTTTTTTTAATCAAGAGGGATATGTAGGCTATAAAGGCCTGCCAGATTCATACCAGACCCCTAGCCAGAGCTAGGAAGAGAAGTTCCCCATAACTTTGGGCTGTAAAAAAACATCAGGAATTATGCCTGAGTGACACAGAAGCTATTGGAGACCCAGGCAGTTACTCTTAAAGGGACTACACATGAACTTATACAGACTTGCTTTCTCTGAACCCCAGCACTGGGACAACAACTTAGGGGGATCCAGGGACATACAAGGAGGAACTGGATTGTCTGACATCAGGGGTCTTTGTTCCTATGCTGAGACCTACCCTGTTGCAGAGCTGACTGGCAGCCATATCTGAGTTTCAGCCTAGCTCACACTGTTCAGTCCATCCTGAGACCCTGGCCCCACCCACTTTGCAGCCCCAAGCTGTTGTCAGTGGCTTTTCCATATGAATGGCCTGCTCTGGCTCAGGCTTCAGACTTTTTTTAAAATTTCTCAAACCAACAGTAGTTGGCATCAGCATACCTCATACCTATCAATAAGAGGCCTAAAACAGCTTGGCCTAACCCAGTGGTTGGCAAACTGCAGCTTGCAAACCGTGATTGCCACTCTGTTGACTAATGAGTTTGCTGACCACTGTCATATACTATCCTTTACCTGTTTGCACACAATATGCCACAATTACCTAATCCTCACAGCTTCCAACTACATGGTAACATTTAGTCTAGTCCAGTGGTCGGCAAACTTATTAGTCAACAGAGTGGCAAACTGTGGCTCACAAGCCACATGTGGCTCACGAACCAGTTTGCTAACCACTGGCTAGCCTGAGCATTTCCAAGCCCAATACAAGTAGTAGCCATTTGCAGATCAATCTATAACCCCTCCTGGGTGGTCAAGGTAGTGGCTAACTTTGTACCACCTGAGATGCCTCAGAGCCAGTGCACCCAGTGGACAGCTTCAGAAAAAGGGTACCTAGATTAATCATATCAGATTACAACTTTACACATCCAGGAGTGACACATTTAAGGGGCAGACTCAGTGAGCAACAAAGCAAGTCCTACTCCATAGGGGTAACTCCTGCACAGCAGTTCTTCCATTGTAGTTGCAGCTGGTCCTCACACCAATTGGCCTGGAGGTCAATTCCTCCCAGTGATGCCAACAGCAATCAAGGTTCAACTACAATCAACTGTGCACATAGCCACACAGAGGTGCACCTAGTGTGCCCAGGTGACCTCCGAAGTCACCTGAGCTACTGGGCCCTACAGAACACCACTACACAAGGCCACTCTACCAATTTTAGGAAACATAGCAGCTCTACCTAATACATAGAAACATACACATGGAAGCAGCCAAAATGCAAAGACAAAGAATCATGTCACTAATGAAAAAACAGAAGAAATCACCAAGAAAAAAAGCACAACTTACTGAAATGGAAGCAAGCAAACTACTGGACCCAGAGTACAAAACAATGGTTATAAAATTGCTTACTTAATGCGAACTTCAAGGTACTAAGTCAGAATTTCAGGATCTTAGTGAGAGCACCAAAGGCATGAAAAATGACCAGTCAGAAATTAAGCATACACTAACTGTAATAAAGAATAATTTATAAGGATTCAACAGTAGAATAGAGGATTCTCAAAATCAGACTAATTATTTGGAATATGAGGAAGCAAAAAACACCCAATCAGAGGAGAAAAAAAAAAAGACTCCACAAATACGAAGATAAAATAAAGAGTATCTGGGATAACTTCAAGCATGCCAATATTCACATTATGGGGGTTCCAGAAGAAAAAGAGAAAGATATTGAAATTTTATTTGAAAAAATAATGACCAAAAACTTTACCTACCTGGTGAAAAAAAAATAGACTTAAAAAATCCAAGAAGCACTGAGAGTCTCAAACAAGAGGAACCCAAAGAATCCCACACCAAGACAAACATACTTAAAATGCCATTAGTTGAAGATAAAGAGAGAAGCTAAAAGCAGCAAGGGAAAGGCAGTTAGGAAGAAAGAAAAAGGAGGAGGAGGGGGAGGGAAATAAATAAAAAATATGAACAATAAAATGGTAATAAATACATATCTACCAACAATTGAACATAAAAATCAAAATAAATGAACAAGAAATCTAATGAATAAAATAAAATGATGAATTAAATAAAACCAGAGGCATGGAAACATGGAACTGACTGACAAATCTCAGAGGGGAGGGAGGAGATGAGGCAGTAAGAGACTAACCAAAGAACTTATATGCATACTAGAGCTTCAATGCACAAATTTGTGCCCAGGTGGGGTCCCTAGGTCTGGCCAGCAATCAGAGCTAATCAGGGCCATTTCTCCTGTCCCAGTCAGGGCTAGGCTGATCAGGGCTAGGCTGATCAGGGCTGGGTTGATCGGGGCCTGCTGACCAAGAGGAGGAACCATGGAAGGTTGGCCAGCAGAGGGGTGGGGAGGAGAAGGGACCACAGGATGTTGGCTAGCTGGCCTGGGGGAGGGACTGGCCATGGGGACTGACCACGGGAGGTTGGCCAACCGCAAGGAGGGACTGGGGGAGATTGGCCAGCTATGGAAGTTTGGCTGTGGGAGCACACCAACCACCAGGGAACAGCTCCTGCATTGAGCATCTGCCCCCTGGTGGTCAGTGTGCATCATAGCAACTAGTTGACTGGTCGTTCCGCTCCTTCTGGTCATTTGGCCATAACGTAGGCTTTTATATAAATATATAGAATATGCACTGAGGAGGCAGAGAGAGATCTGAACTCATACTCACAGCTCTCCAAGTCCTTCTCACCACATCAAGTACTTCCTGGCTTATGTTCCCGTGATGACTCTAAGCAATGTGCACAGTTCATATGACTTAGAGAAGAATTCCATCTCCTACACAACACATCCAGCTTAAACTCAGATGGTTTACTTAGTATTTTCCAGAGAACTATACTCCATAAGTGCATATACAGTATTTCATGTCAGTTTATGACCGGCAATCCTAGGCAACCAGTTATATCTTGCTTAGAATGTTCCATAGATAAGGATTCTCCTGCTAGCAAATACCACTAGGTTGTTTGCTAGAAGGTATAGCATTACTAGATATACAAGAAAATTAGAATGAGTTATCTTTCTTTTCTTTTTTCTGGGGAACCCCCTTATACATTCCTCATAACACCCATAGTAAAGGGAAAGAATGGATTGGAGACCTGCTACTTCATTATTTTCTTCCAAGATTAAAAGTAATACAGAATCAGAATTTCCAGATTATTTGAAGTGAGATGAAATGGTAGGAAAAAAGGATACCTAGAACAGTCTAGTTATGTCACATGGGCTTTGGTCTATTCTGGATTAAGCTAAATGTCCTATTTACCATCCCTCTTTCCTGCTTGTTGGCTCTAGTGGCCTCACTGTTAGAGTATGAGTGATCAAGAGACATTGCTCCAAGTCATTATGTCAATGACTAAATTTCTGATTTAGACCTTAGGCCATAGAGCCACCTTAAATTCTTAGGATGTGAATTTAGGATAGATTAGTTGTACCATATGCATGCATGCTATACCACAGAGAAGTTGAAATAACTCTCTATTTTGGGAGGACCCTTCCAAGGGACCAAATAGAAAAATTGATTAGTAGGTCATCTAGTCAAGAGTCTAGGCCAGAGCAGGTAACAATCACACCTAAGCACATTCCTCCTGCAAAGCTTTGAATGCACCACTCAGTGATGAAAGTCTTTTTCTTCCCTTTAAAATTTTGTGAGATCTGAGCAAAACCTTCCAGCATTTTTCCTCTCAATTTTGTCTGGAATGGCCTCAAAGGGGGAAAAAGCAGGGATTTGGTATCAAGAAAGAGAAGGAGAAGGAGAAGGAGAAGAAGGAGAAGAAAGAAGAGGAGGAGGAGGGGAAGAAGGAGGAGGAGGAGGAAGGAAAGAAGGAGGAAAAGGAGGAGGAGGAAGGAAAGAAGGAAGAAGAGGAGGAGGAGGAAGGAAAGAAGGAGGAAAAGGAGGAGGAGGAGGAGGAGGAAGAAGAAGGGGAAGAAATGCCTTTTTCTGTCTCTGTGTGCAAAGAGGCACATACAGCTAGTCTCTGCGCATGTCAAAAAAAGAAAGAAAAAAAAAGAAACACTCCTGGAGTAAGTTAGTCCTTAGCCATGTAGCAGCCCCTTCTGGAAATAACCCAGCTCTTTCAGATGCTGAAGTAGCCTCTAATGAGTGATTGTGTCTCTGCAGGAATGTTGCCCTGGTGGCCTGCAAAAGGCAGCTTCTGAAAAGCTCTTCTTTAACCAAGAAAGAGCTCTATGTAAAACTTACCCCACTCAAGTTGCATTAAGAGACATTTAGGGCCAGTCTTGACATAATACAATCTCAAATCACATTCTGAGTCCAAATGAGCAGATGTTCCAAATGAGTTTTCATTTCTACAGCATAGAGCTTCATCAGTTCTGCTCAAGTTTAAATGCCATGTTTAAGGCTAATACTTTTAGCCTAACCTTTTAGCCTACAATTAGCCTGTCTTTTTCACTTTCATCATGGAGATTAAAATGTTCCTAAAAATCACACTCCCTAGTTCAACCCTCTTATTTATAAACTAGAGGCCCGGTGCATGAAATTCATGCACTGGGGAGGATGTCCCTCAGCCCAGCCTGCACCCTCTCCAATCTGGGACTCCTCAGCAGATGTACGACTACAGGTTTAAACAATCCGGAACCACTAGCTCCTAACTCTCAACTTTCTGCCTGATTGCCTCCTAACTGCTCCCTTGCCAGCCTGGCCTCCCTCCCTAGGTTGCTGCCTCTCCTGGGGCCTGCAATGTTCCCAAGGCCGGGGGAGCCTCCCGGGACAGCAATGTTCCTGGGCCCCAAGGCAGGCCCAGCCATGCCTCCCCAAGGCAGCAGTGTTCCCTAAGGAGTGGCTAGGTGGGCTGGCCTCCCCTCCCCAGGGCAGCAATGTTCCCAGGGCCCTGCAGGAGTGGCTAGGTGGGCTGATGGTCCTGGGGCCTGCAATGGACCTGGAACCCTCGGGTGGCATCTAGTGCTACTCACTCCACCTCCCTGGCCTGATGGACTAGTACATTGTGGGCGATGTCTGGCACTGCCCACCTGGCCTCCCCCACCCCCGATGGACCCAGACCCTCAGGTATGGGCCATGTGCTGCCTGTGTATGCAAAATAACCTCCATCTTCTTGGGTTAATTTTCATACTCACTCTGATTGGCTGTGGGCTAGCAGAGGTACCGTCAATTTACATGTTTTTCTATTATTAGGTAAGATGAGGATGTTGAGGCTCAAAGAGGTGACATGGTTTACCTAACAACTGCCCCAAGGATAAATTGGTAGCCAAGCCAATACCAGGCCTGTGGCTCCTTATTCCCTCTCCAATGTTCTTTCTACTGTGAATGTCTTGACTTCAGTGTAAATAAATGTAATGAGTTGTTTCCTACGAGCAAAGTGAGGGAGATGGCAATTGGACTCCTGAAGTAGGCAGAGAGGAGCAGAGAGAAAATGAGTAGACCCAATTTATAAATTTTGCCTAGGGCTAGACCTTTATACATTTAATATATGATAATAACAATAATAGATCCACTCAGTCATTCTTTTCTTCTGAGGGACTAAATTCACCAGTTCTTTTTGATGGTCAGATAGGAATGATGTTTGAGGGCAATGACATTCCATATACATTATGCCCTTGATGTCCCAGGGTGCATCTTCCTTGAGGGTTGTAATTCTTTAGCTGACTTCTAGTCTATGCCTAGTTTCCACACCAAAGACTAACACCCAAGAGTGTATATCTATTATAATTGCTACCTAAAGAGAATAAGAATTACAGATAAGTAATTTTCTTTTTCTAATCTAACCCCCTGGAGGCATTTTAACAGCTAATATGGGGTGATGACAGGCATTTCTGTAATAATTTATACAATTTCATTTTTCTTAATCATGAATTTTAGTCCTCTTACGTCACCTGCTTGAAATGGCAGCAAAATTTTTTGTCACTGCTTTTCATTTGTAGTCTCCCTTGTGAAGTGCTTAAAATGTCCATACTGATGGGAAATTAAGATTTGTATCTTCTCTAAAATAGCTTCCCTCTAATTGTTTGCAAATCCTCTTAAAACAATGTATGAAGCATACATAAATTGAGATGCTTTGGAAAGAGCACTATATTTTGAGTATTGAAGAATACATGTGAAAAGTTACTAAGTTACTATTTATTTACTTATAAATAGCTATTTGCCTTGGCCAAGAAATTGGTGATTAAGAATGTATAGTTAAAACAATTTTCTATGATATCATATAGAAGAGAATTTAGGAAATGCCTAAGAATGGATTTGTATATTTCATTTTTGTGGTGCTTATAAATAACAAAATGCCTGGTGACAATATTGATAATTTGCATTTAATACAATTGATAAGTTATCAAATAATATAGTATTCTGATCACATCTCCCTATCAATTCCTTCAAAGCCAATTCAGTTCAGCCAGTGCTAAGGAATCTAAGACAAGCTATTGTTCTCCAATAAAGAGAATAGAGACATTCCAATAGAGCCCAGAATCATCTGAGATCTAGAACTGTGGATGGCAACACAATAAATGAGTCATGAGATGAGTCTAGCAGATCAGCAAATAGGACTTTGTTGGAATGCAATGCAATGGTATAGAATGGAATAGACCAGAGTGTATCTTTAATGGCAATAAAAACTATTGTTTTTAAATTCTTTATTTCTCTGTTTACAATGGGGTTAAGTTATATTGTAAATGTATCTCTTCAAACAACTTTGAAAGCCACTATAGCAGATTGAATGGAGTCTCTCAAAAAGCGTGTCCACATCCTGATCCCTAGAACCTGTGAATTGTACTTTATTTGAGAAAAAAGTACCTGCAGATGTAATTAAGGTAAGGATCTCAAGATGAGGAGACCATTCTGAATCACACAGGCAGGCCCAAAATCCAATGAATAGTGTCTATAAGAGCAGGGTAAAGGTAAATTTGAGACAAAAGGAAGAGGAGGAGGCAATGTGACCACAGAGGCAAAGATTGAAGTGATTTGGCCACAAGCCACTGCACATCGGGAGCCACTAGAGAGGAACGAAGGAAGGAATCTCCGCAGAGCCTCTGAAGGAACATAGCCCTGATGAAACATTGATTTCAGACTTCTGGCCTCCAGAACTGTGACAGAATAAATCCCTGTTGTTCAAGCTACTCAGTTAGTGGTCATTAGTTACAGCAGACTCAAGAAATGAATATAGCCACTGATCCCAGGTGTTTCAACAACTCTAGAACCAGCCTTTTCCCACCCCAGTCTACACTGCAACCCCAACGTTACCCAAAAAATTAAGGTCATTCTTTGGTTATCCAGAGTTGACCAATATTTTTTAAAAGGCTTTTAAGGAAAACATAAATATTCAAGACCCCACAATCAATACAGCCCTAGGGAAAGAAAAACAAACAAAAACACTTCATATACTCAGTCACTAACACCAAATAAAGAATCCTCAATCTATTCCTTTCTATCAAGGAAATTTTATTGAGCTTAGTTTTTTGTGAGGTAGGTATTTTGTTTAATTTTCCTAATATAAACTTGTAATAATAGCTCTGCTTTTTCAAGCTTAAAGATGCATCAGAGAATCACTATTTTAGATTCCTCTCTAGTCACTAGAACCAGCCAAAAAAAAAAGAAAAGAAAAGAAAAGAAACTTGGCAAGATCAAGAAAACATGGCTCATTTAATAACAATGCAACTCTCATCCCTCTTCTATTCTTTCCAGGACTGGCGAAAAGAAGTATCTGTAGAAATGTCTTCGTATCAATTACCGTATGCTACCCATTGCTCCTCTCACCCATGAGCCTTTAGCAACTATAAGGTTCCAAGCTATATTGCATGTACTTTAGTTGAAAAATAATAAAATGAAATTATAAGGGCTAATAGCTAATCCACTGTACTATTTGTATCAGCAGTAATTAGTGCTATGAATTGCCAAGTACCTACCATAGGTTTAAGCTACTGGCTTTCTTTGACTCCTCGCCTATTTAACATGAGGGCTGTAGTGTATGTTATTCCACATAAACAACACTTATGTGAAAAACACAAAAAGCAAGACAGTCTAAATATCATTCATTCACCTAGTCATCATTATCTTTCCATCTTAATTAAAGAACACCTAGTATTATGCTTTGCACATAGTTGTCACTCAATGAATTCATCAAGCCTTTCTTATTGGGTTATGTATAGGGTGGGGCAAAGTAGGTTTACACTTGTGAATATATGAAACAAAAATTTTATTCTGGTATTATTTCTTAATTAGTGTAATATCTTCCATATGAACAACTATAAATCTACTTTTGCCCCACTATGATTTTGAGAAAATAGTAAAAATTAGATGTTTGGGATAATTATCAAGTGGGGAGAAAAATAAAAAGAGATATAAGATTGATTGTGGCAAAAAAAAACTTTCAACTAGCTCATTGCATTTCTGACCAGTGTGCCCTTTTCTCCTTACATGTGAAAAAAAATTTTAAGACAAATAAGATTTTCAAGCTTGCCTAGGCCTCCCCTAATAATATGTTGGTTGAAGTTCAAAGCCTCTCAACAATCATAATCCCTTTAATCCCCAGCAAGACACAGCAAACTGAAATTCACTAGAGACTCTCAGGCCTTGCAAGACAAACCACCTTTCATCAAGGAGATGTCGGCACTGATGAATTTCTCTCTTCATACTCACAACACTGTCTGTAAAAGTGATTTGTGTCTATTAGGATGGCTATAAAAGATGACACAAGAAGCCCTTCAGAGTGAACTAAGACAAAGGAGGAGAGATGGCTGGTAACAGTCAAGGAGCCTGTAGAGTTAGGGAGATGAATGCTCACTATGGTCCGGGAATAACCCACCTTTACAGGTGGCAGGATTAAATGAAGCCATTTTTCAAAAAAAAAAAATGGATTTTTAGGAAAATAGCATGAGTTAGAACAGTTAAAGTTATGGAAATAGACAGCCCTAGATTTGGAGATTTCCTGCCCTTATTTAATTCTGACCTTGAATAGGTGAATTAACTTCTCTAAACCTCAGTTATCTTTTCTGTGAATTTAAGATAACACATGCTTCGGATTGTTACAATTATTTATCAGGATGATGTCTATAACATGCTCAGCAGAGTAATTAACACTACACTCAATAAAGTTTTACATGGTTTAAATGTAACCCAGTCATAGCTCCCCCAGTTCACTGTAACATAGAAGCACCTAGCGAAAGGTATATTATTAAGTTTTCCTCAGACACAAAGTAGCACTTTTCTTTCATGGGGATAAAACTGATAAACTATATTTTCCAGCCCAGCCTACACACTGCCAGCAGCTTCCAGAACAAAGAGCTCTGATGCTGCCTCATTCTGCTCAAAACATCCACTGAGATCCTTACCTACCATGTCATTAGAATATAGAATTTCATTCCAGACAACATAGCAACGTGGACAAAGTGCCCTGAAGAGTCCATTGGACCTAAGCTGACACTTATTAAGTGGTTACCTCTAGCAACTTCTGTAATTTCTCATTGCCTCAGTTACCATCTGCAGAAAAGGAACAATAACACTTTACAAAAGGGAAAATAACACTTATTTGGGCACAATGGTTTTAGGGATTAAACACCATAATATCTTCAAAAGGAATTATCGATGCCTGGTAGAAAGTCCGCACCAAATAAATTTTAATATTTTCATTCTTTTCCAGCTTTCTTCCACATCTCCCATTCTTCCACCCCATATTCCATTCAAACTGAGACCCAACCCATTCAATGCCCTGGCTTTGCTTGTGTAGTGCACTCTGCCTGGAGGTTGTACCTCATCCCTAGATATCCAAATCTTGCCCATCCTTCAAAACTAAAACACCATCTTTCCTGCAAAGAAGGAATGACTGCCTCCTCTCTGAGCTTGCCTTCCTCTCTGAACTAATAAAAGTTAAATTTTTAAGTTGAGAATGGAAGACAAACTCTTTCTTTGGGATATCCAAAGATTAAGAAATTCAGCCCATAGTTAATTTTGATCATCAACCATAGAATGGCATGTCCAACCATCATTTTATGTAACTGGAACAAAATTAATTCAGCCAGTTGTGCTGTCCTAAGGATGAAAAATAAATTCTCCACTAAGGACAAGGGTAGTACTACCTCATATTTTTTACTACCCCAGCCTTATACACAAAGTGTATAACTAAATAGGTTCAAGAACATACTTCCAGATTCAGAAGAAAGAATCAAAAAGTAGATTTACAGTTGTTTATGTGAACAATAATTAATAAATAATAAACTGTATTTCACATACAACTGTAAACCTACTTTTGCCCCACCCAGAATTTTATCTGTGGTATGCTGTGAGGCTTTTGGACACAGAAACTAATCCTAGGCTGCCACTTTGTTCAAAATTTAGACACTACCCACTGAAACAAAAATCACAAAATCACAAGGTTCTTGACATATGTTTTCATTCATATATCCTACTTCTAGGAAGGCTGTTACATTCTCATGCTAGAGATACTACCAGCTCACACCTTGTTCTACAACCACTAATTCTTGTACCCGGTAGTGCCTTGTTCTTAAAATGCAGAGCATAGTCCCAGCTAAGTGGCTCAGGTACTTGGAGCATTGTCCCATACACCAAAAAAATTGTGAGTTTGATTCTCAGGGTACATACCTAGGTTGTGGCACCATTCCCGGGGCATGTATGGGGTAACTGATCAATATTTCTTCTCTCTCTCTCTCTCTCTCTCTCTCTCTCTCTCTCTCTCTCTTTCTCTCTCTCTTTGCCCCCCCTCTCCCCTCCATCTTTCTTCCTCTCTCTCAAGTCAATAAAAACTTATCATCAGGTGAAGATTTTAAAAAAACACAAAGCTTAGTATTTTCTTCATTTTATAAAAGCTTTGCAAAAGCTAACTCTTTAATATTCAGCATTCTGAAAGAAAGTGTTTTTTTAACTGAAAAACATCTGAGAGAGCTAATGACCAACATCTGTTTATCATTATTTTTCTCCAGAATGTTAGAATGCACCCAAATCTCCTTTACTGATAAAAGTATTTAATGGCAATGTAGCAGATTACCTTACTTTACTACATGATTGGACTATACACTTATATTGAGTTCAGTCTTGTCACCTGAATCTTATCATTCACTGTCATTAAATTATGAAAGAAGAGAGTGACATCAGTAAGATGGCAGACAAGAAAACTCTAGGCCCTTGTTCGCCCATAAAAAAATATTAAAGAAAAAAAAAACAAAAACTAGAGATTGATTAAAATAACTTTACAGGAAACCAGTCAAAGATCTATAGCAACTAAGCAAATGCTCAATCAAGAAAAGGTCACATTCAAATGGTAAACAATTTAGTGGTATTTTTACTCTTCCTTGTCCACCACTATCCCATAATGGTGCAATCAGAAAGAAAAAGCCCAATTTTTAGCTCCACCCTCAGGCTGGCAGGAGCAAAATAGAACTTATTAGCAGCACTCTAATTTGTGGGCTATTGAGGGCTTGGATTCTGTCAAGGCTGAATCAAGGCATAAACAGAGAATAGCAACATAGCTCAGATCTCAGCCAACCAGAAGCAACAAAAGGCAGTAACAGGTCCTTCAATGTGTGAAAACTGAAGGAGGATGGCAGACCTGAAGATATCTGAAAGAGAAACACGTTAGAATGACTAAGTTCCTGAGGAAAAAGTTAGGGTGAAACTCTGGGAAATTAATACATTTAAAAGTAGCCAAGCATATGGGGAAATTAAAGCATGCATCGGTACACACACACACACACACACACACACACACACACACACACGTACACACACAAACACATAGAAAAACTTGGCCTATTGAAATTCTGAATTTGCAAAATTCAACAAATGAATTGAAAAAATCACTATATAGGTTCAAGAACAGACTCAGACTCAGAAGAAAGAATCAATAAACTTGAAGATAGGACACTTGAAATTATAGAGGTTGAGGAAGAGAAATAAAAGAGAATTTTTAAAACAGTGAAAAACTCTCAGGAAATTTATGGGTTAGTACCAAATGGCTTGATATACATATTATGGTAGTCACAGAAAGAGAAGAACAAGAAAAAGATATAAAGAAGTTATTTTAAGAAATACTGATTGAAAACTTCCCAAATTTTAGGAAAGCATGAATATACAAATCCAAGAAGATCAACAAATTTCAAGTAGGTTACACCATGACACATTATAATCAAACTACTAACACTAAAAGATAAAAAGAGAACTTTGAAAGCAGCAAGAGAAAATCAATTCTTTGTGTATAAGGAATCTGCAAAATAGGAATCTCTGAGGATTTTTCAGCAGAAACTTGCAGACCAGAAAGCAGTGAGATGATATATTTTAAGTATTGAAAGAAAAATCTGTCAACCAATAATTCTGTATTTGCAAAAAGTCCTTCAAAAGTGAGGGGGAAATCAAAGCATTCCCCATCAAGCAAAAGCAGAGAAAGGTCTTTATCACATAATTTGACCAAAAAGAAAAGCAAAAAGGAGAAAAGAGAAACCAAGGTGGTGGCATAGATGAACACTTAAACTGCTGCCTCACACAATTTCAAAACTACAACTAAAAGACAGAACGGACATCATCCAGAACCACAGGAAAGTTGGCTGAGTGGAAATTCTACAACTAGAAGAAAGAGAGAGACTCATGAAGACTCAGAAGAGCTGCAAAAAACTGAGGTACAGAGACACGTACATGTAGAGAGAGCAGGCAGCAGAGTGCCTGGCTGGCTACCTCTGGCAAGGGGGAGACAGAGACTCCCAACTGCACTGAATCCCTTATCCTATGGCACTGAACCCTAGTTCTGGGCAAGACTCATACAGGGGGAGTCTGGACTGTGAAGTGGGAGAAGTGCACGGAAATTTAGAGGAGCCATGAAAGAGCAGAGGTCTGGGGCGCACACACCACTGCACACAGAAGACAGACTGCTGATTGTGCTGCTGGCTTTCTCTAGTGGGCAGGAGACAGAGTCTCCCAACTGTGCCTCCTAACTACACTAAACCCCAGTTTCAGGTGAGACTCTGGGGACCCAGACTCATATGGGTCCTGGAATGTAAGAGAAACAGAAAGGCAGAGATCTAGAGGCATGCACGCACATGTGCACAGAAACAGCTGCAGCAATTACCCAGAGACACTTGAGACCCACGGGCCGTATACGGTAGGTCTGACTGCAAACCAGACAGTCAGCTAAGCCCTGAGACTCAACCCCATCCAAGCTCAAGAGAGAGGCTTTTGCAGTTTTGCATGTCTTGTATCATAAGGCTGATTCCAACACAGAAGTTCTCCCAGCATAGTGAAAATGCAGAGACAAAGGAACAGATCACAAACGAAAGAAATGGAGGAAAACAAACTAAATATAGAGTTCAAAACCACAATGATAAGGTTTTTCAAGAATCTCCTAGAAAAGATGGATAAATTTAGCTACTCAAGAGGAGATGAAAAAGGTCCAACTAGAAATTAAACATACACTCACTGAAATAAAAAATATTATACAGAGACCTAACAGCAGATTGGAGAAAGGCAAGAATCAGGTCAAAATTTTGAAATACAAAGAAACAGAAAACACTCAACTGAAAAAGCAAGAAGAAAAGAATCCAAAAATGTGAAGATAGTGTAAGGAGCCTCTGGGACAACTTCAAGCATACCAACATCAGGATTATGGGGGTGACAGAAGAAGAGAGAAAGAAAGATACTGAAAACCTATTTGAAGACATAATGACAGAAAACTTCCCCCATCTGGTGAAAGAAATAGACTTACAAGTCCTGGAAGCACACAGAACCCCTAATAAAAGGAATACAAAGAGGACCACACCAAGACACATCATAATTAAAATACCAAGAGCAAAAGACAAAGAGAGAATATTAAAAGCAGCAAGAGAAAAACAGTTAATTACCTACAAGGGAGCACTCATACGATTGTCAGCTGATTTCTCAACAGAAACTATGCAGGCCAGACAGGAGTGGCAAGAAATATTCAAAGTGATGGACCTACAACCAAGATGACTCTACCCAGCAAAGCTATCATTCAGAATTGAAGGGCGGATAAAGAGCTTCACAGATAAGAAAAAGCTAAAGGAGTTCAACACCAAACCAGTATTATATGAAATGCTGAAAGGTACTCTTTAAGAAGAGGAAGCAGAAGAAAAAGGTAAAGATAAAAATTATGAACAACAAATATGTATCTATCAACTAGTGAATCTAAAAATTAAGTGAATTAAAAATCTGAAGAACAGAATAAACTGGTGAATATGATAGAATCAGGAGCATAGAAAGGGAGTGGACTAACAATTCTCAGGGGGAAAGAGGTTAGGGAGATGCAGGGAGAGACTGGACCAAAATCATACACCTATGGATGAGGACAATGTGGGGAAAGGTAAGGGTAGAGGGAGGGGTGCGAGTCAAGTGGAGGGGAGCTATGGAAGGGGAGGAAGAGAAACAAATATAATAATCTGAACAATAAAGATTTATTTTTTAAAATTGTTAAAAATACAAAATAAAAATTAAAGAAAGAAAAGCTAAAAGGAGCCCTTCTAGTTTAAGTAAAAGAATGCTGGGCAGTAGAGATCAATAAAATAGAAGATATAAAAACAATAGACATAATCAAATAAACTAAGACTTGAGTCTTCAAAAAATCAACAAAATTGACTAACTTTTAGCTATATTGATTAAAGAGAGAGAGGGAGAGAACAATTAACTAAAGGCATGATTTAAAAAGGAGACATTTCACTTTGGCTAGGTGGCTCAGTTGGTTGAAGATTTGTCCCATACATACAAAGGTTGCAAGTTTGATTTCTGATCAGGGCACATATCTAGGTTGTGAGTTCAATTCTTTGTTAAGGCACATATGGGATATGGCCTATTGATGTTTCTCACACATTGATGTTTATCTCTTTCTCTCCTTTCCTCTTTCTCTAAAATCAAAAATATATCCCTTGGGTGAGGATTTAAAAAGGAAAGGAGAGGAAGGGAGGGAAGGGAAGGGAAAGAAGAGAGTAGGGGAGGGGAGACATTTCTATTCACTTTACAGAAATAAAAAGGACTATCAGAGAGCACTATGAATATTTACACCAACAAATTGAAAAACCTAGGTGAAATGAACAAATCCCTAGAAACACTCAACATAACAAAAGTGAGTCATCTACACTAATAACAGAGAAAGATGCAAATTGGCCATACCTTCATGATTCCTACCAGCCAATCAAGAGTAAGTATGCAAATTAACCCAACAAAGATGGCAGGTTATTTGCATATGCAGGCACCAAGTGGCAGAGGTCAGGGCAGGACGCCTGTGTCATTGCCATGGCAATGATACAGGCATTCCACACCAGCCCAGCCACTCTGTGTCTCTGGGCAGGATGGGAAGGTGGAAGCCAAGGCAGTGCCAGCAGCCAGAGGAAAAAAGGCCCATTCTTGCATGACTCTTCATGCATTGGGCCCCTAGTGAAGAAATAAAAATCTGAACAGTTAAATAGTAAGGATATTGAATCAGTAAAACCTTCCAACAAAGAAAATCCCAAAAATAGTTGGCTTCACTGGTGAATCCTCCTAAACATTTAAAGAAGAATTAATACCAATCCTTCTCAAGCTCTTCTAATAATAATTGAAGAGGAGAGAACTTTTCAAAACTCATTTAATGAAGCCAGCATTACCCTGATACCAAAACCAGACAAAGACACTATAAGAAAACTATAGACTAATGTCCTTGATAAATATTGATATAAAAATCCTTGACAAAATACTAGCAAATGGAATTCAAGAGCACATTAAAAGAAAATATACACCATGAATGGATGGATACATTTCTGCAATGTGAGAATGGTTCAATACATGAAAATCAGTGAGTGTAACATACCGCATTAAAAAAATGAAAGAAACCACATACCACATTAAAACAATGAAAGAAACCACTTGGTAACCTCAATGTAGAAAAAGAACAGAACAAAAATTCAATATTCTTTCATAATAAACACATCTAACAAAGTGGGAACAAAGGGAAACTACCTCAACATAACAAAAACCATATAAGAAAAATTCAGTATTTTTTATAATTTTATTTTATAGCAAATATCATCCTCAATTGTGAAGTATTGAAGGCTTTTCCTCTAATATTAGGAACAAGGCAAAGGTGCTTGTTTTTGTCACCTCTGTTCAACATAGTACTCAAAATCTTTACGAGACCAATTAGTCAAGAGGGGGAAAAAAGGTCACCCAAATTGGAAAAAAAGTAATAATATCTTTGTTCAAATACAACAATGTTCTTGTATGTAAGAACAAAATAAAGAATTAAAAAATCCATTAGGACCAATAAATGAACTCAGCAAAATTGCAAGGTCCAAAATCAACAACAAAAATCAGTTGTTTCTGTAAACTAACAATAAAGAATCCCAAAAGAAAATTAAGAAAACAATTCATAATAGCACTGGAAATGATAAAATGTTTAGGAATAATTTACCTAGGAGGCCAAACACTTGTACACTGAAAACTACAAAACGTTGCTAAAAGAAATTCAAGAATTCACAAATAAATGAAAAACAGTCTGTGTTCACAGACTGGAAATCTTAATATTGTTAAGATGTCATACTACAACCAAACATGATCTACAGATCCAATGTAATTCCTATCAAAATCCCAGTGATGTTTTTTGCAGATGTAGAGCATTTTATCCTAAAATTCATGAGGAGTCACACACACAATTTCTGATTTCAAAACTTACTACAAAATTACACTTATCAAAAAAAGTGTGTTATCAGTATAAAAACAGATATATAGACTAGTGGAATAAAATAATAAAATAGAGTCCAGAAATAAACCCTCATTTACATGGCTAAATAATTTTCAACAAGGAAGCCAAGATGATTCAATGGGAAAAGGGCAGTTTTTTGTTTTTTTCAACAAGTGGAAAAACTATATACCCACATCCAAAGGAATGAAGTTGAATTTTTACCTTATAGCATATACAAAAGTAATATTTTTAATATGCTATAAATATGCATTTGAAAAATTTAAAATGCAACAAAGACCTAAATATAAGAGCTAAAACTATACAACTCTTAGAAGAAAACACAGAAAGAACATTATAAACTGATGAACAAAAAGATAGATACACGGGCAGTAAAGCATCAAACAGACTGTCAAATTACATTGGGAAGGTAAGAGAGAGGTGGGGTAGATAAGAGATCAACCAAAGGACTTGTATACATGCATATAAGCATAACCAATGTACACAAGACACGGAGGGCAGGGGTGAGGGCATGCATAGGAGTGGGGTGGGAGGCAATGGGAAGATATGTAATATATTAATAAACAAAATATTTTCTTAAAAAAAGAAGAAAACACAGGGGGAAATTGTCATGATATTGGCTATGGTGATGATTACTCAAATATGACACCAAAAGCACAGACAATAGAAGTAAAAACAGATAAATTGGGTTTTTTCAAAATGTAAAACTCTTGTAGATCAAACGATATAATGAACAGAGTGAAAAGGCACTCCATAGATGGGAGAAAACATATGCAAATCATATATCTGATAAGGGATTAATATCCAAAATATAGGGTGAGGCAAATATAGTTTTATACTTGTTCATATGGAAAAATAATACAATAATTAATAAATAATAATACAAGAATAAACTCAGTGTTTTTCATATACATAATTGTAAACCTAGCAAATAGAATTCAAGAGCACATTAAAAGAAATTATGTACCCACTACTCCCACAACTCAACAACAAAACACAACTCAATTGAAAAAAAGGACAAAGGCCAAAACTGGTTTGGCTGAGTAGATAGTCAGCCTGCAGACCGAAAGGTCCCAGGTTTGATTCCTGTCAAGGGCATATACCTTGGTTACAGGCACATCCCCAGTAGGGAGGTGTGCAGGAGGCAGCTGATCGATGTCTCTCTCTCATCAATGTTTCTAATTCTCTATCCATCTCCCTTCCTCTCTGTAAAAAATCAATAAAATATCTTTTTTAAAAAATGAAAAAAGGACAAAGGGTTTAAATGGACATATATCTAAGGAATATGTACAATTGACCAATAAGAACATGAAAAGATGATCAACATCACTAATCAATAAATCAAAACCACAGAGATACCACTTAAAATTTATTAGGATGGATTTTAAAATAAGTTTTGATGAGAAAGTGGGAAAAAAATGGAACCTTTGAAAAGTGCTGGTAGGTATGTAAATTGATGCAACTGATGTGGAAAATAGTATAGTGTCTCCTCAAAAAAATTAAGCATAGGATTACCACATGATCCAGCAATTCTATTTCTGGGTATATACACAATAGAATTGAAAGCAGGTACTCAAACATTTGTACAATTACGTTCATAAGATTATTGACAGTAGCCAAAAGTTTGACACAACCCAAATACCTACAGAGAGATGAATGGATAAACCAAGTGTAGTATATATGTACAATGGAATATTGTTCAGCCCTAAAAAGGAGGCAAATTTTTTTTAACACTAGCATACTATCTTTTTATTTTTTTTTCAAACTTTATTTTTTAATTTTTTAAAATTATTTATACATATCTCCCCATTGCCCCCCTCGCTCCCAGGCATACCCCAAACCCCCAGTGTCTATGTTCCTTGGATATGCTTATATGCATGCATACAAGTCCTTTGATTGATCTCTTATCTACCTCACCTAACCTTAATCTTCTTGCTGTTAATTTCAAAGTCTGTTTGATGATTTACTGCCTCTGTATCTATACTTTTGTTCATCAGTTTATAATGTTCTTTATTATCCACAAATGAGTGAGATCATGTGATGCTTCTTCATTGACTGGCTTATTTCATTAAGCATAAGGCTCTCCAGTTGCAACCAGATTGCTGCAAATGGTAAGAATTCCTTCTTTTTAATGGCAGCATAGAATTCCATTGTGTAGATGTACCACGGTTTTCTGATCCACTCATCTGCTGACGGGCACCTAGGCTGTTTCCAAATTGTAGCCATTGTAAATTGTGCTGCTATGAACAGAGGGGTACATAAATCCCTTCTGATTGGTGTTTGTGATTTCTTAGGATAAATTCCTAAGAGTGAGATTACAGGGTCAAATGGGATATCCATTTTTAGTTTTTTGAGGAAACTCCATACTGTTCTCCACAGTGGCTTCACCAGTCTGCATTCCCACCAACAGTGCACAAGGGTTCCTTTTTCTCTACATCCTCGCCAATACTTGTCATTTGTTGATTTGTTGATGATTGCCATTCTGACAGATGTAAGATGGTATCGCATTGTAGTTTTGATTTGCATCTCTCGGATGATTAATGACTTTGAACATGTTTTCATGTGTCTCTTGGCCTTCCTTCTGTCGTCTTACGAAAAGGTTCTATTTAGGTGCACTGCCCATTTTTTTATTGGATCATTTATCTTCTTTTTATTAAGTTGTATAAGTTGGCTGTAGATTTTGGAGATTAAATCTTTATCAGTGATAACATTTGCAAATATGTTCTCCTATACAGTGATCTTTCTTGTTGTTTTGTTGATGGTTTCTTTTGCTGGGCAAAGCTTTTTATTTTGATGTAGTCCCATTTGTTTATTATTTCTTTAGCTCCCATTGCCTTTGGAGCAGTATCCATAAAGAAGTTCTTTCTGCATATGTCTGAGATTGTGCTGCATGTGGATTCCTCTAATATTCTTATGGTTTCCCTAATGTTTAAGTCCTGTATCCATTTTGAGTTTATATTTGTATTTGGTGTAGGTTGGTGGTCCAGTTTCATTTTTTTGCATGTATCTGTCCAGTTTCCCAACACCATTTATTGAGAAGGCTATCTTGGCTCCATTGAATGTTCATTCCTCCTTTGTCAAATATTAGTTGAGCATAGTGGTTTGGTTGGATATCTGGGTTCTCTATTCTATTCCAGTGGTCTATATGTCTGTTCTTGTGCCAGTACCAGGCTGTTTTGAGAACAGTTGCTTTGTAGTATAGCTTGAAATCTGGTATTGAGATCCCACCTACTTTATTCTTCTTTCTCAGAATTGCTGTAGCTATTCGTGGTCTTTTTTTTGTTCCAGATGAATCTATGAAGAATTATTTCCAGGTCTGTGAAATATGTCACTGGTATTTTTAATGGATAGTGCGTTGAATTTGTAGATTGCTTTGGGTAGTATGGACATTTTAATGATGTTGATTCTCCCAATCCATGAGCATGGTATGCTCTTCCATCTGTTAACATCTTCCTCTATCTCTTTTTTCAGTGTCCTGTAGTTTTCTGCATATAGGTCTTTTACCTCTATAGTTAGGTTTATTCCTGGGTATCTTAATGTTTTTGGTATGATGGTAAATGGGATTGCTTTTTTAGTCCCTCTTTCTGTAATTTCACTATTAGTGTAGAGAAATGCCAAAGATTTCTTGGCATTAACTTTGTATCTTGCTACATTGCCAAATTCATTTTTAAGTCAATTAATTTTGGGATGGAATCCTTTGGGTTTTTTTATGTACAGTATCATGTCCTCTGCAAATGAGGACAGCTTTACTTCTTCTTTTCCAATTTGGATACCTTTTATTTCTTCTTGTCTAATTGCAATGGCTAATACTTCCAGTACTATGTCAAACAAGAGAGGTTAGAGTGGGCATCCCTGTCTTGTTCCTGTTCTTAGGGGGAATGGTTTTAGTTTTTGCCCATTGAGTATGATGTTAGCTGTGGGTTTATCATATATGGCTTTTATGATGTTGAGGTATGCTCCTTCTATTCCCACTTTGCTAAGAGTTTTTATCAAAAAAAGGTGTTGGATTTTGTCAAATGCTTTTTCTACATAAGTTGATATGACTATGTGATTTTTATCTCTCAATTTGTTAATGTGATGTTTCACATTTATTGATTTGCAAATACTGTACCATCCCTGCATTCCTGGGATGAAACCTGCTTTGTCATGGGGAACGGTCTTTCTGATGTACTGCTGGATCCGATTTACTAGAATTTTGTTGAGGATTTTGGCATCTATGTTCATGAGAGATATTGGCCTATAATTCTCTTTCCTTGTGTTGTCTTTTTTTTTTAATTAAATCTTTATTATTCAGATTATTACATTTGTTTCTCTTTTTTCCCCTCCATAGCACCCCTCCACCCAGCTCCCACCCTCCCTCTGCCCTTAGCTCCCTCCCATTGATCTCATTCAGAGGTGTATGATTTTTGTCCAGTCTCTCAATGTACACCCTTCACCCCTTTCCCCCTAAGAATTAACAGTCCACTCCCTTTCTGTGCTCCTGATTCTATTATATTCACCAGTTTATTCTGTTGATCAAATTTTTAAGTCACTTAATTTTTAGATTCACTTGTTGATAGCTATGTATTTGTTCATAATTTTTTGTCTTTTACCTCTTTCTTCTTCCTCTTCTAGAAGAGT
>PVJN01001750.1:0-45126 GCA_004026805.1 Lasiurus borealis
AAAGACAAAGAGAGAATATTAAAAGCAGCAAGAGAAAAACAGTTTATTACCTACAAGGGAGCACACATAGGACTGTCAGCTGATTTCTCAATAGAAACGATGCAGGCCAGAAGGGAGTGGCAAGAAATATTCAACGTGATGAATAGCAAGAACCTACAACCAAGAATAATCTATCCAGCAAGGCTAACATTCAGAATTGCAGGGCAGATAAAGAGCTTCACAGATAAGAAAAAGCTAAAGGAGTTCATCAACTCCAAACCAGTGTTATATGAAATGCTGAAGGGTACTCTTCTAGAAGAGGAAGAAGAAAGAGGTAAAAGCCAAAAAATTATGAACAAATACATATCTATCAACAAGTGAATCTAAAAATTAAGTGAATTAAAAATTTTATCAACAGAACAAACTGGTGAATATAATAGAATCAGGAGCACAGAAAGGGAGTGGACTGTTAATTCTTAGGGGGGAAGGAGTGAAGGGTGTACAGGAAGAGACTGGAAAAAATCATACACCTATGGATGAGATCAATGGCAGGGAGCTAAGGGCAGAGGGAGGTGTGGGAGCTGGGTGGAGGGGTGCTATGGAGGGGAAAAAAGATAAACAAATGTAATAATCTGAATAATAAAGATTTAATTTAAAAAAATTATATGGACAGCCTTTCTGTGGATAATAAAGAAGCCTTTCTGTGGATAACAAAGAAAGTCCCTTTAACACCGCAATTTGGACAAGGTCATTCTAAAGCTCCAACGAGCTAAAAGAGGCTAGACAAATTGTCATCCTAATTTAGGGTTGATTCTAAGGGCCAGGGAGACACATCAGAGAGACATGAGACCACTGGTGTGAGGAAAGGAAAAATCTTTCTAACTCTGGTGGCATGGGAGGGTCATGGTTAAAATATTTTCCAAACAAAAAATTGGGACAGGATTTTTGTTGCACTTCCAGGTTTAAGAGAATATTGAAAATGTAGTTTGGAAGACAAGACTGGAAAATCCACAGCACTCTATAGTTTACAGGAACAAAAAATATAAATATTTGAAATTGGAACTTCACAAAATACAAGCTTTGTATTTACTTGATACTAAGAGGTTGATGGAATTGGAGGAAAAAGATAAGGATACGAGAAGGACAAATCAATTGAGAGGCTACCAATGGAATGTGCCATGACCTCTAATCTGGAATTCTCATAATTAACTTATTCAGACACATTTATCTCAAACAAACTAAATACCTCTTAAAGAACAGATGCCAACTGCCCACGAACATTAGATAAACATCTACACTATCACTTAATGAATTTGCTACTGGATTATCAGGGCCACTGATAAATGCAAATAGTAGAGATTGAATTCAGTGTTGGACAGTCCAGATACAGCATCCCAAGTGGAACATGGGTGGGCATAGTCTCTTACCGGCTTTTTTCTGCAGGTTTCTCTCTATGTTAGACACACAGGAAGCACAGGTCATGCCTGTGATCTGTAAAAAGCACTTTTTTGGTGTCACTGTTGTGGAGGCTTGTGGGGACTTTGCTGAGAGGCCAGAGCTGTGGATTTTAGGAGGGCCATGGCAAGCTACTTCCTGTACAGAAACAGGCACGCCAGTTGTAGTTTGTGCTGTGGAATTCGCCACACTCTGCTCTCTAACGTGGTTGCCAGGATAATCTGCTGGAATAAAATGTCAGAAATTATTCAAATTAGAACAAATAGTTGAGATTTTCTTCACAGCAGGAGGTCAAGTCTGACAATCTACCTAATAAAAGAGCAACATGCTAATTGACCATATCTTCATAATGCCCACCACCCAATCAGAAGTGAGTATGCAAATTAATTCAACAAAGCTGATAGGTGAATTTGTATACATGAGTGTGGAGCAGTCGGGGGTCTGAGCAGTGTGGGAAGGCAGAAAGGCAGCTCCGGCCTGGAGCGAAAATAGTGTTGGCAACCAGGGAGAGGAAGGCTCATTCTGGCATGAAGCTTCATGCATTGGGCTTCTAGTATGTATTCAGATAAAAGCTTGGAGAGGTTACTTCAGTTGGCCTTTTCATCACTGTTTCTCTCTTAGGCACACAATTACAGACACATGAAATATGCCGATACTTGAGGAATTAAATGGTCTGGCTAGATGTATGTTCTAATTAGACAAGGATAACAATAAGAACTCACCAGGCACTCTACTAAACACATGTGTGACCTCCTTTAATCTTAAAATAGCTATGTGATAAATACTACTACTATTCCCATTTTATAGATAAAGAAATGAGTTACACAAAATTAAATCATTTGACCCAAACCCCTCAGGTTGTAATAGTGAAGCTAGCTTTGAATCAGGTCTGTTTAACTATAGGCTCTGTTCCTTTAACTGTTATTACTTTCTAGTTAGCAGAGGTATGCTCCCTTCCCATGAGAATCAAAATGATCCAAAACATTTTACTGAGTTGTCTGTCTTATTCTTATTGTTTGCAGAAGTCCTATATATTCTGGACATGAATCCTTTGTTAGTGTATTGCACTACATATATCTGCTCTCAGTCTATAGTTTGTATTTTCACTCTCATTTAATGGTGTCTCTTTTGATAAGAGCAGTCCTTAATTTAATGAAGCCCAACTTATCAATCAATCAGGCCTATGATATACTTCAAATTAACATTTATATATGTCTGAAGTGATATTCAAGGTTAATTTCTTTCTACTAGGATATCCTATTGATCTGGCCCCATATACTGAAAAGACTGTCCTTTCCCCCACTACATACAAGTATTTGGGGGAACTATTGTTCTTCCTTCCACAAATGTATATACTGATGTAACTGATTTTGTCAAACAGATAAAAATACACAAAGTTTTCATCAAGAAAGTCACATGATTTTGATGACACAAAATAGCTATAATGTAGAAAAAATAATTACATCATCTAATGATGAAATCCCATTTGAAAATCCACTGCTGCAGAAGATAAAAGTTGGTATTAACCTGTATTGACAACAGACCATGAATTTCAAGTTTCCGTTCTGAATAAATCTCACACCTTAGAATGTTTTGCTCATTTTCTGAAATGTGCTCAAATTATTTATATTCACTTTAAGAGTCCAATTGATCAACACTTTCAGCCCCTTCATGGAAGCCCTCAGTACTCTGGCCTTCCAGAATCTCTACCATGCTGCAAAGACATCACCTCACCCACCAGCACACTTTACTCTCCTAGTCTTAATCACTGTTCAAAATGACTCCACCTCTTCAGTCTCAAACTCACAAATTCTATTCTATGGCCACCTCTTAACACTCCACCTCCCATACCCATTGAACCTCCTGTCCAAACTCTTCCTATTTTTCCCGCCAATCAGCTATCCTCTGGATTCACCTACCTTTCTATACAAATATGGTCAACAATCTCTATAATATTGAGAAAAAAAATGGCGGCAGAATAGACGGAGGTGTCTGGAGCTTTGTCGCTGAGCAGACAGTGGGAACAGCTGAGGGTTGCACTGGGAGTGTTTGTTGGCAAGTTAAGAGATATTTATCCTCCAGGAGAAAGTGGGGGCCTGGTGGATGGGCAAGGGAGCCTCACTGCCATGGGGTTTTTGTCTCCCGGAGTCACCAGCACAAACGTGGAAACCAAGCCATCCTTCAGGGGGAAGTGGATGTCTACAGCGGTCTGAAAAGCCAGCTGCAGCATCCACCGAACAGCCTGGAACCAGAACACCACTCTCCAATCGGCACAAACACTGGGACTCAGAGGAGCTCCACACGCCACACAGAAAGGTCAGATTTCGCCTGGGATAAGATGAGGTCTCTGGCCCCACAGAACATAGAGACTCACACTCTGTGGGAACTGGACTGGGGGAAAGCTGCTCTTAAGAGAAATCTGTGGATGTGGGGCAGGGCATGATCCCTAATTGTGGAAGGGGGTCCTCAGAGCTATTAACAGAGGGGAGCTCTAGAAAACAACCCATTTTGATTTGAGGCAGAAGGAGAGCCTGGTAGTTATTACAGTGTCCTGGCTGCTTGAACAGGAGCAGGGAAGGGACAGAGAACTGACAGCACTCTTTCCTCTTTAGGTACTAGCTTCTGATTGCTAAGCCCACTGCATAGAATCACGCAATTGAAAACATCCTGAGAGACTGCAGGGGAAAGTTGTTTTTCTGGAACCTGGGGATCGGAGCACAGAATAACCAGCAGAGAATCAGCTCTGGGGCAACCCACCCCCACATACCGGTATTGAGTACCACAGAGTAAGCAGGATCTAAGCACAGGCTAGAGGTCCTGTGCTTAGTCTCAGAGGTCAATTCCGAAACACTGCCACCTAGTGGATGATTTACAAATTGACTTCAGCATAATCACAAAAGAATAGAGAGATTAAGACATACCTCAGCAGTGGAACGCAGAGAAACAGGAGTGCCAAACAGAACAATAGTGCAAGTGAATGACTTCCATACTGCTCATTATATTGTTTTATTTTTAATTTTTTTTAATTTTTATTATTTTTTATTTTTTCCATATTTTAATTTAAAAAGCTGTTTTTTTCTCTTTTCTCCTCAATTGCTTTTACCTTTATAATTATTGCATTTTTCTTTTCAACTAGTATTATTACTACTACTATTTTACCTTTTTGGAGTAAAAAGTGTCATTTTATTTTCTCTTTATTTTACTTTGGGATTAGAGTACTACATTCTTTTTTCATCTTTCCTTTAGCATAATTTTACCCTATCTCAGCTCTACCTTTATGCCAACACTCTCTTCATAACTTTCTGCATTTTGTTGTCTTGTTTCTCATTCCCTTTTCCAACTTTAGATTCTCCCTATTCTTTCTTTTTACCTGGTTAAAATTTCACCCCACTTATATATCTAATTTCAAATCCCCTACTCCGAGACCATACAAAGTTCTCTCCTCTCTGTCTTCACTATCCAAAAAATTGTTTTTCGCCGAAACCAGTTTGGCTCAGTGGAGAGAGAGTCGGCCTGCGGACTGAAAGGTCCAGGGTTTGATTCCGGTCAAGGGCATGTATCCTAGTTGCGGGCATATCCCCTGTAGGGGGTGTGCAGGAGGCAGCTGATCAATGTCTCTCTCTCATCAATGTTTCTGGCTCTCTCTCCCTCTCCCTTCCTCTCTGTAAAAAATCAATAAAATATATATATTTTTAAAAATTGTTTATCTCTATGTCCTTTTGTTGTTTGCTGGAATGGTGATTGTATTGATTTTTTATACTTTTTGTGAGATTGTTTTTGCTTATTCTATTTGTTTTATTTTGCCTTTTGTTTGCTTTGTTTTGGTTTGATTTTTTTACCTGTTTTCCCTTGCCTACCTTGATGTTAGTTGTTATTTGTAGTTTGTATTAATCTCCAGGTACTGGTTGCCAGCATTTGTTGGAATTACTGGCTGTTCTAAGGGAGTTTTTTCCTCACATATATGATTTGTTCCCTTTGTCTTTCTTATTTTCTTTCTTTTCTCTCTCACTTTTTTTTCTCTTTCTCCCTTCTTCTCCTTCTCCTTTTTATTTTTTTATTGTTTATTTTATTTCATTTTTTTCCTCCCTTCTCCCAATTTGATTTCAGCACTTCTTTCTTTACTTTATTCCTCATTTATCTCTTCTTCTTTCTCTACTTTTCCTCAATTTTTCTTTCATTGATGGTCAACTTATTTGTGGTTATTCACATCATGAATACATCTCAGTTCAGTGGCTTCTGTGTTTCACCTGCTCATGTTGTAGTTTGTGTCTTTAAATCAATGTAACAGAGAGAACTACATAACCAGACGCCCGGAGAAGAAAGACCATGGGCAGACGAAGAAACAGCCCGCCGATGACAGAAAAGCAGGTATCACCAGAAAAGGAAGTAAACGAAACAGAAGCAGAAATAGACCTGCCAGAGAAAGAGTTCAGAGAAATGGTTATAAGGTGGCTGAAAAGAATGGAAGGCAAATCAAAATATGAGTAAGAGACAAGAGGAAATAAAGTAGAGTCAAGAGGAAATGAAGAAGAGCCAAGAGGAAATGAAAAAGAACCAAAAGAAAATGAAAAATAATAAAAAAAGAAATGAAAAATGGCATCGCTGCTGTAAAGAACTCAATAGAAAGCATCAAAAGTAGACTAGAAGCAGAGGACTGCATCACTGAGCTAGAAGACAAGGTAGAAAAAAATACCCAAGTACAGCAGCTTCTAAAAAAAAAAATTAAAAAGCAAGAAGAGAGTCTAAGGGAACTTTGGAACAACACAAAACAAAACAACATCTGCATAACTGAAGTTCCAGGAAGAGTGGGAATTGAGCAAGGAATAGAAAACCTGTTTGAAGAAATACTGACAAAAAACTTGCCTGAAATAGGAAAGAGAAAACCCACACAAATCCAAGAAGCTCAGAGAATCCTAAGCAAAATGAATCCCAAAAGACTAACACCAAGGCACATTATAATTAAATTGGCAAACACCACCAACAAAGCAAGAATCTTAAAAGCGGCCCGAGAGAAACAGAAAGTTACCTATAAAGGTACCCCCATAAGACTAGCAACTCATTTCTCAACAGAAACTTGCCAGGTCAGAAGGGAATAGAATGAAATATACAAAGTAATGCAAAGGAAGGGTCTAAATCTAAGAATACTATAACCAGCAAGGCTTTCAATCAAAATTGAAGGTGAAATCAGGAGCTTCACAGACAAAAAGGACTAAGGGAATTTATTACCACCAAACCAGCAATGCAAGAAATGTTAAAGGGTCTGCTATAAAAAAAAGAAATGGGAAGTGAAGAGGGAACACAGGGGTAAAGAATAAAAATGGCGACAGATAAGTACCTATCAATAATAACTTTAAATGTAAATACATTCAATGCTCCAATCAAAAGACATAGGGTAACCAATTGGATAAGAAAACATGATCCATATATCTGCTGTCTACAACAAACCCACCTCAGAAAAAGAGATGCACACAGACTGAGGGTGAAGGGATGGAAGATGACGTTGCAGTCAAATAGAAATGAAAAAAAAGCTGGGGTAGCAATACTTATATCTAACAAATCATATCTCAAAGTGAAGGACATAACAAGAGATAAAGAAGGCCACTTCTTAATACTAAAGGGAGCAATCCAACAAGAAGAAATAACTCTGGTAAACATATATGCAGCCAATATAGGAGCATCTAAATACATATAAAAACTCCTAGAGGATATTAAGGGAGAGATTGACAGCAATGCAACAATAGTAGGAGACTTGAATACCCTAATGTCACCACTGGACAAATCCTCTAAACAAAAATTCAGAAAAGAAACATCAATCCTAAATGACTCACTAGACCAGATGGATTTGACATCTTCAGAATATTTTACCCCAAAGCCTCAGAATATACATTCTTCTCCAGTGCACATGAGTCATTTTCAAAGATAGACTATATGTTGGGTTATAGGAAAAGTCTCTTCAAGTTCAAAAAGATAGAAATCATATCAAGCATTTTCTCGGACCACAGTGGCATAAAACTGGAAATCAACTCCAATAAAAACAATAAAAAGAAATCAAACACATGGAGACTAAACAGTATGCTATTAAATAACGACTGGGTAACCAGAGAGATCAAGGAAGAAATAAAAAACATCATGGCAACAAATGACAATGACAACACAACAATACAAAATTTATGGGACACAGTGAAAGCAGTCTTGAGAGGGAAGATCATAGCTCTACAAGCCTATTGCAAAAAACAGAAAACAATGTTAATAAATTACCTAATTCTACAACTGAAAGAGCTAGAAAGAAAGCAACAAGAAAAGCCCAGTGTAAGCAGAAGGAAGGAAATACTAAAGATCAGAGCGGAGATAAACAACATGGAGACCAAAGAAACAATTCAAAAGATCAACAAAACCAAGAACGGGTTCTTTGAAAGGATAAACAAGATTGATGGACCTCTAGCCAGGCTAACGAAGAAGCAAAGAGAGACGACCCAAATAAACAAAATCAGAAATGAAAGAGGAGAAATAACAACAGACCCTATGGAAATACCAAAGATTGTTAAAAAATACTATGAACAGCCAAAACCGGTGTAGCTCAGTGGATAGAGCATTGGCCTGAGGAATGAAAGGTCCCAGGTTCAATTATGGTCAAGGGCATGTGTCTGGTTGCAGGCACATCTCCAGTAGGAGGCGTACAGGAGGTGGTTTATTGATGTCTCTCTCTCATCGATGTTTCTGGCTCTCTATCTCTCTCTCTTCTACTATGTGAAAAATCAGTAAAATATATTTAAAAAAAATACTATGAACAAATCTATTCCAACAAATTGGACAACCTGCAAGAACTGCACATTTTCCTAGAAAAATATAACCTTCCAAACTCAATGAGGAAGAATCTAAACATCTCAATAGTCCAATAACTATGGATGAAATTGAAGCAATTATTAAAAAACTTGCAGCAAACAAAAGTCCGGGACCAGATGGCTACAGAGGGAAGTTTTACCAAACATTCAAGGAAGAATTAAAACTTATCCTTCTCAGACTCTTCAAAAATATTCAAGAAGAAGGAACACTTCCAAACACCTTCTATGAAGCCAACATCATCCTAATACCAAAACCAGATAAAGACAACTCAAGGAAACAGAATTATAGGCCAATATCTCTCATGAACATAGAAGCCAAAATCCTCAGACAAATTCTAGCAAATTGGATCCAGCAGCAAGCACATCAGAAAGATCATACACCATAACCATGTAGGATTCATCCCAGGAATGCAAGGATGGTACAATATCCACAAATCAATGAACGTTATACATCACATAAACAAATTGTGAGATAAAAATTACATAGTCATATCAATTGATGCAGAAAAAGCTTTTCCAAAATCCAGCACCCTTTCTTGATAAAAACTCTCAGCAAGGTGGGAATAGAAGGATCATACCTCAACATCATAAAAGCCATATATGATAAACCCACAGCTAACATCATACTCAATGGGCAAAAACTAAAACCATTTCCCCTAAGATCAGGAAAAAGACAGGGATGCTTATTCTTACTACTCCTGTTCGACATAGTACTGGAAGTATTAGCCATTGCAATTAGACAAGAAGAAGAAATAAAAGGCATCCAAATTGGAAAAGAAGAAGCAAAGCTGTCCATATTTGCAGATGACATGATACTGTACATAAAAAACCCGAAGGACTCCATCCCAAAACTAATTGACTTAATAAATGAATTCAGCAATGTAGCAGGATACAAAATTAATGCCAAGAAATCAATGGTATCTCTATACACTAATAGTGAACTTACAGAAAGAGAGACTAAAAAAGCAAACACATTTACCATCAAAAACATTAAGATACCTAGGAATAAACCTAACTAAGAAGATAAAAGACCTTTAGGCAGAAAACTACAGGACACTGAAAAAAGAGAGAGGAAGACGTAAACAGATGGAAGAGCATACCATGCTCATGGATTGGTAGAATCAACATCATTAAAATGTCCATACTACCCAAAGCAATCTATAGATTCAATGCACTAACAATTAAAGTACCAACACCATATTTCACAGACTTAGGAAGAATTCTTCAAAGATTCATCTGGAACAAAAAAAGACTGCAAATAGCCACAGCAATCCTGAGAATGAAGAATAAAGTAGGTGGGATCTCAATACCAGATTTCAAGCTATATTACAAAGCAATTGTTCTCAAAACAGCCTGGTACTGGCACAAAAACAGACCTATAGACCAATGGAATAGAATAGAGAATACAGATATCCACTCAAACCACTATGCTCAATTAATATTTAACAAAGGAGGCATGAACGTACAATGGAGTCAAGACATCCTCTTTAATAAATGGTGTTGGAAAAATTGGACAGATACATGCAAAAAAATGAAACTAGACCACCAACTTACACCACATACAAAAGTAAACTCCAAATGGACTTAAACATAAGACAGGAAACCATAAAAATACTAGAGGAATCCACACGCAGCACAATCTCAGACATATGCCAAAAGAACTTCTTCACTGATACTGCTCCAAGGGCAATGGAAGGTAAACAAAAAATAAACAAATGGGACTACATCAAAATAAAAAGCTTTTGCACAGCAAAAGAAACCATCAACAAAACAACAAGAAAGCCCAGTGTATGGGAGAACATATTCGCAAATGTTATCACTGATAAAGGTTTAATCTCCAACATTTACAGCCAACTTATAGAACTTAATAAAAGGAAGATAAATGATCCAATAAAAAAATGGGCAATGGACCTTAATAGAACTTTTTCAAAGGACGACAGAAAGAAGGCCAAGAGACACATGAAAACATGTTCAAAGTCACTAATTATCTGAGAAATGCAAATCAAAACGACAATGCGATACCATCTCACACTAGTCTGAATGGCAATCATCAACAAATCAACAAATGACAAGTGTTGGCAAGGATGCGGAGAAAAAGGAACCCTTGTGCACTGTTGGTGGTAACGCAGACTGGTGCAACCACTGTGGAAAACAGTATAAAGTTTCCTCAAAAAACTAGAAATGGAACTCCCATTTGATCCAGCAATCCCACTCTTAGGAATATAACCTAAGAAAGTAGAAACACCAATCAGAAAGGATTTATGCACCCCTATGTTCATAGCAGCACAATTTATAATAGCTACAATTTGGAAACAGCCTAGGTACCCATAAGCAGATGAGTGGATCAGAAAACTATGGTACATTCACACAATGGAATTTTATACTGTAATAAAAAAGAAGGAATTCTTACCATTTGCAGCAACCTGGATGGAACTGGAGGGCCTTATGGTAAGTGAAATAAGCCAGTGAATGAAGATGAAATACCACATGATCTCACTCATTTGTGGATAATAAAGAACATTATAAATTGATTAACAAAAGGATAGATACAGAGGCAGTAAAGCATCTAAAAGATTGTCAAATTACAATAGAAAGGTTAAGGAGAGGTGCGGTAGATAAGAGATCAATCAAAGGACTTGTATGCATGCATATGAGCATAACCAATGAACACAAGACACTGGGGGATTAGGGCATGCTGAGGGGGGTGGCGGCAATGGGAAGATATGTATACATGTAACACATTAATTAAAAAAACATTAAAAAAACAATCTCCATAATATTCATGCTATTATAGCATACCCTTACTAAACTACAGTTTACGTATTGTTATTTTCAACGTTGAGGTCTGACTCAACTAAATTCTGGACTTCTGGAGCTTGTTACAGAAAGTTAAAATAAGTAAACAAAAACCCAAACAAGCTTATGCTACTGGAACTTTTATTAATCTATATGGACACCACAGGTGAGCATATAAATTGAATAGGCTTTCTGGATGCTTACTTGGCAGTATGTATTATTAAGACAAGTTCCTCTAACTGCTTGGTACTTAATAGAGGTACAATAAATATTTGTGATGGAATTAAATAATATTTATATCTTGTGACCCAGCATTTGCACTTTCAGATATTTAATAAAATATTTATATGAAGATTTATCCTCAAAGATGCCCATCAGTATTATTTACAATCACCTGCACACAAAATAGATGGGAATAATCTAAGGGAACTCTGACTAAATTATGGTTCATCCATATGATGGAATACTATTCAGACATAAGAATGGAGCTTACAAGGAGGATTATGATAAATTTCAGAGAAAAAAAAAGATATTACAAAACTATGTATAATACAAACCTACATATTTCTAAATATAAATTATATATGCTTTGGGAAAAGTCTACAAGACCATATATGAACTGAAGTGAACTTTGAGGGCAGGGAATTCCAGACAGAAAGGACAGCAACAATAAGCCAAATATGAGGACTCCAAGGGGTCAGAGAGGTAATGGGTGAGGAAGGGGGCTTCGAGATCACCATAAGCCTCATGGCATAAGGGCTCCTCCTCTTACAATATGAAAAGGGAGAGTTTTGGAGCATCAGCAGAATAATAGGATCTCTGTGAATGCTGGGCAAGTAAAACACTGCCAGGATGAAAATCAGGAAACAGAGGCACCAGTTCAGAGCCTCTTGCAAGATTTGGGAGACAGATAATGGTGATGTGGACCAGGGTGCTGACCTGTACAACCTTATACCCAAGCTTCATCTAAGCAGACTGCTTGCAAGGCATACCTGGGGACTCTTATCTGTGAGCCTATGCTTGTGTCTACTCTACCCTGTGTGCCTGATGAAATCCTATCCATTCTGATATCCTATCTAAGCCCTCCTCCAACAGTATCTCTACCATCAAGTCTCTGGGAGCCCCACAACTAAATGATGGATTTTCTCCTTTACCAATACCTTACTTGTTTCAAGTATTCTAAACCTGTCTTGGATGATAGGTCTCTGTGATCTGCTATCCACACGAACCAAACACAGGCAGGTGGTAGACTCTGAGTACTTCATGGCAGCCAGCACAGTGCCTGAGACCCAGAAGATCCTCCAACACATGTGGTATGAGAGAACCGTGCCCCCAAAAATGGCATTATATATTTACAACAATGAGAGGAATATGTTATACCTAACAGATGACTTTTCCTCACACTATATTCGTATATCCATTCACCTATCCATCAATTTATTCATTCATTCAAAAAATAGTTACCTGGCATTGAACTTCTTATCCTCTGACATAAACCCCAGATCCAGCTAAAACTCATATGGGGGGAGTTTAGACTGGGAAAAGGGAGAAGTGCAAGGAAATTTAGGGGAATTGCAAAAGATCAGAAGTCCAATGATGCGCACAGCACTGCAAGCAGAGGACCGACTGCTGATTGTGCCACTGGCTATCACGAGTGGGCGGGAGACAGAGCCTCCCAACTGCGCCACTTCTAACTTCACTAAATCCCAGTTTCCGGTGAAACCCTGGGGACCCAAATTCATATGGTCCCAGAACACAGGAGAGCCGGAAGGGCAGCAGTCTAGAGGCACTGCAAGAGCGTGGGCGCACAGGGACTGCTCCAGCAATTACCCAGTCACGTGAGACTCAGGGGCCTTGGAGGACAGGGCCAACTGGAAGGCAAGGTGGTCCATTAAGCCCTGAGACTCCACCCATCCCAAGCTCAACAGAGAAGCTTCTGCAGTTTTGCAGTCTGGTATCATAAGGCTGAATCCAACACAGAAGTTCTTCCAGCATAGTGAAAATGCCGAGACAAGGGAAGGGATCACAAACAAAAGAAATGGAGGAAAACAAATGACTGGATATAGAGTTCAAAACCACACTTATAAGGTTTTTCAAAAATATCCTAGAAAAGTTGGATAAAGTTAGCGAGACCCAAGAGGAGATGAAAAAGAACCAACTGGAGATGAAAAAGAACCAACTAGAGATGGAAAAGGACCAGCTGGAAATTAAACATACACTGACTGAAATAAAAAATATTATATAGAGACCTAACAGCAGACTAGAGGAAAGCAAGAATCAAGTCAAAATTTTGAAATATAAAGAATCAGAAAACACTCAACTCGAAAAGCAAGAAGAGAAAAGAATCCAAAAATGTGAAGATAATGTAAGGAGCCTCTGGGACAGCTTCAAGTGTACCAACATCAGAATTATGGGGGTGCCAGAAGAAGTGAGAGAGTAAGATACTGAAAACCTACTTAAAGAAATAAATGACTGAAAACTTCCCACATCTGGTAAAAGAAATGGACTTACAAGTCCAGGAAGCACACAGAACCCCATATAAAAGGAATCCAAAGAGGACCACACCAACACACATTATAATTAAAATACCAAGAGCAAAAGACAAAGAGAGAATATTAAAAGCAGCAAGAGAAAAACAGTTAATTACCTACAAGGGAGCACGCATACGACTGTCAGCTGATTTCTCAACAGAAACGATGCAGGCCAGAAGGGAGTGGCAAGAAATATTCAACGTGATGAATGGCAAGAACCTATAACCAAGAATACTCTATCCAGCAAAGCTATCATTCAGAATTGAAGGGCAGATAAAGAGCTCACAGATAAGAAAAAGCTAAAGGAGTTCATCAACTCCAAACCAGTATTATATGAAATGCTGAAAGGCACTTTTTTAGAAGAGGAAGAAGAAAAAGGTAAAAGCCAAAAAATTTTGAACAACAAATACATATCTATCAACAAGTGAGTCTAAAAATTAAGGGAATTAAAAATTTGATCAACAGAATAAACTGGTGAATATAATAGAATCAGGAGCACAGAAAGGGAGTGGACTGATAATTCTCAGGGGGAAAAGAGGAGGGATGTACAGGGAGAGACTGGACAAAAATCATACTCCTATGGATGAGGTCAACGGGAAGGAGGTAAGGGTAGAGGGAAGGGTGGGAGTCAGGTGGAGGGGAGCTATGGAGGGGAAAAAAGATAAACAAATGTAATAATCTGAATAATAAAGATTTAATTTAAAAAAATAGTTACCATGTAAATCAGTGAACTGATGCAGAGCTGCCTTCTAGATAAAAACCAGGTCTAAGTGTATTCTTATCTATCAAATTATAACTACAGAAACCTTAATTTCTTTAATCTGGACTTTTATTTCTACTTTTTTCCTTGACTCAACTGGCCTCATCCAGCACTCTGATTCAACCACCACCCTCTCCCTTGCTTAATCATTAAGCCCTCAGGACAATGAGGTTCTGGTCAGCATCCAGTAGTCTTAGAAATGAAGTCCTAGGTCTATTGACTACAGAGACAGAGTTTTCAATCCAACTAAAGACAATATCTTGGCCTCAGTTGTGTTTTATTTCCTGACTCAGGAAAGCAGAAAGATCTCACAGAACAAATCCTTGTGAAGTTGGACAGAGCAACTCCATCGCTGACATTAGGACCAAATGCAATGATGAATTACCCTGGCACCAACCAATCAGAAGAGATCACAACTCTAATTCCTTTAGTCACTATGACTAATGATCTTTTCCCTATATAATCCATCCCTGGAAGCCATACAGGAGCCAGGTCATTGAGCATGAGCTACCTGTGACTCCAGGCATGGCAATATCTCCTCAATAAATCCTTACTTTCTTGGCTGTAAACTCCTGTTCATGTTTTATTGGCCTTTGATGTGTGCAGGCAAATGGACACTTTCAGTCTGATAACAAAATAAAATGGCTGAAATTCAAAGCCTCTCACAGACCTTCCCTTCCTGCCCTCCGCTTCATTACCAAGGTTTCTGACCCCTGCAAACCACTTACCCAGGCTTTCTTGTCAACTAGTTTCTGATTAAATTTGGCACACAGGAGGTAAAAAGTGGGAAATGATAGTACAGAAAGGGGGGAAAATAAAAGTGTTTCCCATCTGTCTATTACGATCCTAGCTTCTGCTCTAACCTTTCTTTTTTTGTTGTTGTTAATCCTTACCTTGAGGATATTTTTTTTTCTTGAGGATATTTTTTTCATTGATTTTTAGAGAGAGAGGAAGGGATGGGGGGAGAGAGAGAAACATCGATGTGATTGATTGCCTCCTGCATGTGCCTGGACAGAGCTGGGGATCAATCCTGCAACTCAGGTACATGCTCTTGACTGGTTATCAAACCGGAGACCTTTCAATTTTCAGGCTGACATTCTAACCACTTAGCAACACCGGCCAGGGCCTGGCTATAGCCTTTCCCTTCTTAGTTTCAATAGCACCAGTTGCCACCAGGCAACCTCGGTCTTGGGCTCTTATAATGCCCTCTTCCCTCAGACCCACCTGTCTGGAGGAGGTGGCCTCTGCTAGTGCTAATCTAGGTTTTCCTTCCTATTCTGTTTGGTTTTTCAACTAAAATCTCTGTAAATAATTCTCTGGATTAAAGCTCTCAATTGAGTTACCCTGGGACCCTGCTGGTTACAGCCCATTATTTTCTTTCTTTTTCATTTCCTTCACAAATACCTACTCGGTGCTGGGTCCTACTGAGTCAAAGAAGAAACAAATCACATGGTGTGAAAACTGTCCTCAGATTAGAAGGAATAATCAAATACAAATAATGCCTTTTTAACATTTAAGTGGCTATAAGGGACAGTAACAGTACATTTACAGTTTATCCTAAACTAAGATTGACAGATAAAATATAGAATGTCTACTAAATTTAAATTTCAGAAAAAACATGAATAATTTTTTAGTATAAATATGTCCCATGCAGTATTTGGGACATACGTATAATAATAATAATAATAATAATAATAATTAAAAAAAAATTTATTTATCTGAAAATCAAATTTAACTGTTCTATACTTCTTATTTGGTAAATCTGCCTAAATACCTCTTGGGATAAATGTAACTTATAACTCTGGCCAAGAAAAATCACTGGGGTTTTTTTTGCTTTTAAGTTTAATTTAATCTAAATATTCTGGATTATGTAGTTCAATGCAAATTTCTTTTTACTGCCAATAACCTAATTCCACTGTTGAAAGACCTTAAATTTCACAGAGATATAGCAGATGATGGCTTTATACTACATTGCTCACCTTTTGAGAACAGGATTTACTGACTGATTTTTATTTTAAATAAATAAACAAAAACCCACCTCCTTCCTGAAACTTGGTACAAAGACAAAGTACAGATGGAGTCAAGTCACTCCACCTGACTTACCCACTCCTTTTAAGGTGTGTGTGTGCAGTAAAGTATCACACACAGCAAATTTTACAGGGAGACATTCGCTATCTCAGTGGCGGTCAGAAAAAGGAGAAAATGGATGTCGGAAATTCAAGTGCAGCTGGCCCTGAGTATGGTCAGTGGGCTTTGCCCACAAGTTCTTCTTAAGGATGAGCATGAAGCTCCAACCAGAGGCCGAGAAATTGTCCACATCCTAGTTCACCCTGCATTTGCACTGACATACAGGGCATGTATCTTGTAATCTAAACAGTAAAAACATTACCACTCACATAGTTGTCTCTCACAGAATGCCCCACATTCCCTCCTTATCTTCAGCCTCTCTCAACCACCCCTCTATCTTCTACTCCACTCTGACCCTTCCAGGCCTAAGCTACTGGAGGTTTGCACCTCCCTACTATCATGTAGGCAGTGAGCAACTCCAGCTGATGGTCTCCTCTTAGTTAAACATTAGCCTCTCTGGACCCTCTTCCTTTATTTCCAGGACTCTTCCCTCTTCTCATGTGACTCACCAGCAAGATCCTCCTCCTATAGGTGCCATCACCCCTATCCCCCTATTCCTTCCACACCAGTGCCATCACATTCTTCCTCTTCTCCTTCCCTTCTCACACTCACTCTTCCTAGGCCCTCTGTCACCTCTGGCTCCAATCACTCAAATCTGCATTTCCAGCCACACTCTCGCAAAAATTCAGGACTCATAAGCCCAGCCACCCTCCAGCATCTACCTCAGCTGGGGCTCATCCCAGGCTCTCCCTTTCCTTCCTAGCTTGTTCCCATCACATACCCTTAATCTGACACCAAACTTGGCAGATCTGACCTGGGTGTCTTCCAAATCCATCTCTTGCTCTCCAGCACATGTCATTTCTCACCCAGCCTCTTATGTGGTCTCACTGCCTCAACCCCCACTGCACCTTGAGACTGACTGGTCCCCTAAAACATAATCTAGTCTGTACTTCTTCTGATCAAAATCTTCTGGTGACTCCCCTTGCCTTTATAATAAAGGCTAAACTCAACCTGACATGCAGGGCCTATTTGAAGTGGCCCAGCCACCATCCACCACCCTCTGTGAGTCCTCACACTCCAACCACTCCCCTCTTCTCTGCAGCTTCCCCAACACACTGTGCTGCCTCTCAGGCCTTTGGACTACTGTTCAGGCTGCTTTGTCCCTGGTCACTGCCCCACCCCTTCTGCCCCACCCCAGTCCCCTGGCCCTCACTGGCTCACTCCCACTCACTCTCCCAGAGGAGACCTGCCTAAGCCGGGAGCTTGGCTCAGGTACCCCTTGCCTGGACTTGGCCAGTTACCCTCCTCTCAGAACCCTTCTCACTACAGCATAAGCTCTCAGGAGAAGCCATGTGGCACTCATCCAGTAGCCTACAATTCACACAATCCTGATGTACAATAGGAATTATGCTATATTTGCTGGCTCCTATGTAAGGAAAATGAAAAACCGGCAAGTGACCAGTCAATGAGAAGAGGGAGAGAGAGCAGGATGCCACAATCCTGGAAACTGTTTAATAAGGTTGACATAAAGATATGTGTACCTGCCGAGACCGGTTTGGCTCAGTGGATAGAGTGTCGTCCTAAGGACTGAAAGGTCCCAGGTTCGATTCCGGTCGGGGGCATGTACCTTGCTTACGGGCACAATTCCAGTATGGGGCGTGCAGGAGGCGTCTGATTGATGTCTCTCTCTCATCGATGTTTCTGACTTTCTATCCCTCTCCCTTCCTTTCTGTAAAAAATTAATAAAACAAAATAAAAGATATGTGTACCTTTTGTGCTTTTGTGAAAAATTTCACCGCAACCATCTTCTCACAGCCATCAAGGGGAGCAAAGGAAATCACCCTTAATTCCTTCCCTTACTTCCCACTTTCAAGAGAATGGGCTCTGGGTGGTGAGACTAATATTATGTTATTTTTAAGATTTTTATTCTGTTTAGCAGAGAAATCTTCAGGGAGAATGATAATGATTCCTTTGGTCAGAGAAACACCTGATATTCCTACTGTACTCTTTTTAAAAACTAAGTTGCCTCAGTGATTGAGCATCAATTTATGAACCAGGAGGTCACAGTTCAATTCCCAATCAGGCACACACCTGGGTTGTGGGATTGATCCCCAGTGGGGGGGGGATGCAGGAGGCAGCCAATCAATGATTCTCTCTCATCATTGATATTTCTATTTTTCTCTCTCCCTCTCCCTTCCTCTCTGAAATCTATAAAAATATATTTTTACAAACAAAACAGAATCAGGGTTCTGTTCAGAAAAGAAGCCAAAAATCCAAGGATCTCAGCATTTTAGTTCCAGCTACATAAGAGGCAAAAATCTAAATAAACATTTGGAAATTCTATTCCCTCTGGCCTGAAAAACTTAACACACAAGGGAAAGTTGCAGAATTCTGTTATCATGGTTCACATGTGAGGCAGTGAGTGTGGTTCATCTATCTAAACACACAGGTACGATGCCATAAGACACAAAGAGAAAGGAGACAACCCCAGGGTTAACTACATACCAGAAGCAATGGAAACCTCAAATCCCATTTCTTCTACAGCAGCTCGGAGCTCTTCTGGGTTAATAAGAGAGGGATCATAGAGAATTGTTCCAGTCCCGTCAGCCAGAGAGACTGATATTTGCTGCACACCTTCCCTTTGTGAGATCAGACCTTCAATGGACTGGACACAGGATGCACAGGTCATCCCAGCAATAACAAGCACCATGGTACAGCATTTATCTTGCACCTGGGTTCTCTGGGCAGGGACAGGGGAGTGACGTGTAGAAGACCTGTTATCTGTCCCACTTCCTTCTGCTCCATCAGGAAGAGAAACTTTAAAGTTCCCTGGTGGAAGAGCCTCAATTGCCTTCTGCAGGACTCCCGGAGAAACACAAGAAGGATGGTACTGTACTTGGGCAGTTCTGTTCTCCAAAGACACCTGAATATTTTTAACTCCTGGGAGTTTGCCGATATTTTCTTCAATATTCCGGACACAAGACTTACAATGCATTCCATCTATGCTCAGTTGCAGGGTGATCACACTGCTCCCTTGGTGCTCCAAGGTCTGAGAGTTATTGACATTCTGGTTAAAAGTTGAAGGTGTCTTTGAGTTAGTGCTCTGTAACCGCCCAATATCAATTTGTCCCAGGCTTACAGGAGCCACTTTGTTTTTGATGACAGCTTCAAACCCCATGTCGTTGACATGGTCCCTGAGGTCTTGAGGTTGAATAAGATAAGGCTGATAAATGATGACTGCCTCTTGGTTGCTGAGTGAGACTCTGACTCTCACCACTCCTTGCAGTTTCCCAATCTTGCCTTCTATGGAGCTGACACAGGACTGGCAGGTCATGCCCTCCACTCGAAGCTTGACCACAGCCTCCAGTGCTGGCAAGGACCTTAAAGGCCAGGAATCAGCTTTTCCTTCTGCAATGCTGGCCTTGAAGCCCATGTCCTCAATTTGACAGCAAACCTGTGGCAGGCTCAGAACTGATGGCAAATATTTTACAATTGCACTGCCTTGTTCCAGGGAAACCTTAATACTAACAATGCCTTTCAAACTGGAAATCCTGCCCTCAATAGACTTTACACATGACTGGCAAGTCATGCCCAAAATGTTGATGGTGCCGCTGGTTGTCTGTGAAGGGCACATACTGTCCAGACTATCTTCGTAGCCAACATTGTCAAAGGCGAAATTCTGCTTCATTGTTGGTTCCCAGCCACGAGCAGGCAAAGAAAGTTTAGATAGAATCTAAAAGAAAAAGAAGTAACTTTTTTTATTCTTAAAACAAATTTTTTTTTCTAAAATTATCCCACCTGTCACTGAGAAAATGAAAAACAATGCCACTGGTGTCAAAACATCCCAAGAGCATAAGAGCATCATAAAAAGCAGAGAAAGAAAGCTAGAGACATCACAGTTGACCCTGAACAATGCAGGGGCTGGGGACGCCAATTCCTATAGTAAAAAATCTGCATATAATTTTGATTCCACAAAAACTTAACATCCGGCCCTCCTCATCCATAAATTCCCAACCTTAGATCTAAAAAGTTGACCCTTGAACAACACAGGTTTGAACTGCACAATCAAATGAAAGGGTTCTGACAGGTTCCTTTTAGCTCTGACATTCTGTGATTCTGAACCTACAAGTCAACTTGCCTACATTGGTGAAATGTTTTTCTTACCTAGAAGATGTGGAGATGTCTATGGGAAAGGAGGAAAGCATGATGCAGTTTACAAGCACAGAACAAGCATGCAGGCCTGTGACAGAGGCAGTAAGCATAGCAGCCCACAGGTCTCCCAAGAGACCCTCTCCCAGGACTGGACAATACCTGAAACCACACCCCTAACTTGGTCCTTTCAGCTCTAAATTAAGGATTCTGCTGCAATGCAAATACAAAGATTAGGTAACACCTTAATTCCATATCTCATTCTAGGTGTGTCTGCCTCAATCTCTCAGCAGGGCTTAACTATCCTTAACAATCACAGGGTACTCAAGCATGTCAAACTCATGGCATGTTCCAAATGCAGACCTTCCTGGCCCCATGGGGTCAAACCATATATACGAGTGAAAAAAGATCTAGAAGTATGCTCTGTGAGTCAGAGGAACTGAGCTGGAACAAGAAGGGCAAAATGGAAAAGCTGAAAGAATAGGAAGTTGAGTTTAACAAGGATCTTCTCAATTTTGCCTTTGCTGAGTGAGTGTCATTGTCCTCCCTAGTGTTCAGGACAGTTGTAGTCATTACGTAAAATGACAAGTGTGTTACCAAATTAAATGGACCCATTTTCTTAATATACCACAGTACAAGTAAAGTTACTTGATTTCTTCTCATAATGATGAGGCTTCAGCCATTCTACTAACATAACATGATTTTCTTTCAGAGTCCCAACCTCAGCACTCTTTTAATTAGATACTCTTTTAATTAGTTTTTATACCAGTATTATTACATATTTCAGAAATTTGAGGACAGGCCTTTATACACAGTACATAATGAAAAAGCATGTCGCTCTCTGCTCCTACACAATCCTATTTATCTTCAGATGAATCTCAGTTACATGGATTGATCTCCGTACCACCATGCATAAAATGCATAATCTTTCTAACTTCAGATTTTGAGCTGCTTAACAAGATAAAGTTTAAATAACTTTTAAAACCGACTATAAATGTTCATTTGTATAATCCACAAAGGAAATCATAAGCTAGTTTGAGATTAATAATTATAAAGAATTGTTTTTAAAAATACTTACTATATTGCCAAAACTGGTTTGGCTCAGTGGATAGAGCATCGTCCTGGGGACTGAAAGGTCCCAGGTTCGATTCCAGTAAAGGGCATGTACATTGGTTGTGGGCGCATCCCCAGTAGGGGGCGTGCAGGAGGTAGCTGATCGATGTCTCTCTCTCATCGATGTTTCTGGCTTTCTATTCTCCCTTCCTCTCTGTGAAAAATCAATAAAATATATTTTTTAAAAAAATACTTACTATAGAATTTTCTAAAATAGTATAGAAAAGAGGGAATAATTATGTAAGGGACAGCAACCAAGTAGAGTTGCTGAATTCAGTAAATAAAGTGAAATTATATATGGTGTAAATATGGAAATGTAGTATATCAGGATGACATGGCTCAACAGTATTAACTGACAATTGGATAGCCACACCTCAGAAATCTATCTGGAAAAATATAAATCTAGAACGTATATATCAAAAGACATTTCAGATAGATTTAAAAGGAAGATATAAAAAGCAGAATAATAAAAACACAGGGGATTATCTATTATAATCTCAGAGTGAGGAAAGTCTAAATATGACAAGCCAAAAATAAGAAAATCCAGAAGCTATAAAATTACAGATTGATATATCTAATTATAATAGGAAAAAAAATTGCTCAAACCAAGGCAAAAGTTAAAGAAACTGAAGGGGGGAAAGCTTGACTTCACATTAAGCAAACTAAGAGCAAATTAACACATAAAGAGGTCCATCAAAGAAGAAAAGAGTTAACAACCCAACAGAAAAAAAGAGGGTAGTTCATAAAAAAGAAAATACAAATGGCTGTATAATATATAAAAAATGATTAAAGGAGAAATGTAACATTCCAACCTCACTGTGGCAGTTTTCACCATACAGATTAGTACTCATTTTGATCCTCAGAACTAGTGGGAATGTCACTTCTCTGGAAGGTAACTTAGCAATATGAATTAAAATTATAAATTCAGATATTCTTTGACCCAGCAACTTTATATATAAACATTTAGCCAGTAAATATATCTTTATATGCAAAAGGAAGCATACAACAGAAGATTGGAAATAAATGTCCATAAATAAGAGGATAATTAGATTATTGCACAGTCATAAAATGGAATACTATCCAGCTCTTAAAAAGATTAAAGCAACTTTGTAAATACTGAAATAGAGTGATATCTAATATATTGTTCAGTGAAAAGCAAGGCACAGAGATATATAGTACCTTCTGATAACTATTGCTGCATGACATCAAATTAAGTGGTTTATAACGAATACACATAGATTTTCAATTTGGACAGGGCTTGATATAGAAAGCTTGCTCTATGCCACCTAGCATTTTCTGGAGTGGACTGCTCAGGCTGGAGGTGCCACTTCCAAGATGGTTCATTCATCACAATGACTGGCAAATTGATGCCAGCTGCTGTCTGGAAGCTGGTGGTCGAAGAAACCTCAGTTCTGTTCCATGTAGCCTCTAGGATGGGTACACCTCACAATTGGTAGTGTGTAGGTTCTGAAAGGGAGTGTCACAATAGTGAGCATTCCCGGAGAACAGATCCCATGTGCAAGCACTTATCAAGCCTGTCCCCTGCATCACTCTTAATAGTTTGCCATTTGTCAAATCTAATCACATGGATTCATCAATTTGAAGATAATTACATAAAGACTTAAACACAGGGAGGTGTAGTTCATTGGAAGGGCCACCAAAAATGAATCTATCACAGTATGCTAGCATTATTTGTGTGAGAAAAAGACTATTGTACATATAGATGCTTATACATGCATGGATTATCTCTGGGAGAATATTTAAGAAACTAGTGCAGAATTTGAGAAGTGGACAGTTGAACGGATCAAGTGACTAGGATATAAGAGGGGGAAGAGTTACTTTTCACTGTACAACTTATTATATAATACCAAATTGTGTTAACAAATTCTAATAACTAATTAAAAAATTAAAATAAAATAACATTGGTATAAAGGAGATCCAGATCTGTGACTTGATTGTGATTGTAATTGATATTAATTAAATACTTATTTAACTGAAAAAGATGAAATGAAAACTAAGAAAATATCTAAGGATATTCACTTTAATATGTTAGTAAGCAGAAATTGCCTCCTTATAAAAAGACATAAACCTCAACCACCCAGTCTGTTGGAAAAATAAATCTCTACAACTTCTTTTTTTTTTTTTTTTTTTTTTGTCTTAGGTCTAGCTACACCCTTCCAAACTCCAAATCACAGTGCTGGTTCTTAATCCCTGGATTACTGCCAAAATAGGTTAGCAGAAGTGTTGGAAGCTATTTGTTTGTAGCAAACAATGCTTAGAGGCCCCGCTTCCTGACAGGCAAGTTTCTAAGGACAAGCAGTTAAGGAAGACAAAACTTTGCAAATAATCAACTTTATGAATTACCAGAGTATCTGAAGGTTTACAATCTCCTAACAGTAATTCAGTGTTTGGATAGTTTATAAGTGTACATATGTGGTGGGCAGATGCGTATGCTTTTAATTCCACTCTGAAGACAATCCTTGCTGGTGAAAAATTCTCATGTTATGAGTTCAAACAAATAAGTTCTTCAAGCAATCAAGGGTTCAAGAGGCAAATTCTGTACTCAGGGAAAACCTTGTAGAAGCCCTAGTGTTGTTTAAAGCTCACTAAATTATGTACTCCTTGAAGACAAACATCTGGGACTTCTGTAGGCCCAACACCAGGTTGGGGAAGAATTTTTGCTAGCTTTTGAATTTTTAATAAACTACTAGTATGATAGGCATTAGTATTAGAAGGGATTATAAATACAAGAGGAGAGAGGGATTCCACAGAGGGAAATCCAAAATGAATTTCTATTCTTTACTATCTCTCTAGGCACCCAGGTCACATGGAATTTGCTGAGAGTGCCAGGTAAAAGAGATAAAGGAATATAAAGTGTTGATTCAACAAGATGGAGCAAGGAAAGAAAAAGAAGAGTTTCAGACAGGCCAACTTGGTATGAAGAAATTGGAAAATCAGGTGGCATGTTTTGATCAAAGTTTTCAAAGCCAGACTAAAATTGAAATGTCGTAGAAAAGAACCGTGATTACACATCAAAGAGCAATACTATGATGTTCATAGTGGAAAAATCACTAGTCACTTTTGAGATCTCTCAATTACATATGCATCCCCATCACCCTTAAATAGGATACCACTTGCCCACTTATCCTTGAGATTTCTTTCACTTTGAAGGGTGTATAATGCCCTTAACCACTTATAAGCCAAAAAATGTCATGCATGTATGCAACTTTTCCAATATATAACTTCCATCTCATACAACTCTATATTCCTAAACTTTCACGAATTTAAAATACAGAAAAGTCCTGATTTTTTTATAGGTACACAGACCCAATGGTAGCAAATAGTTAATGATTCTCAGTGTTATTTTATAAGGATGACATTCTATATCCCTAATACTCAAGGTTATTCTATAAGGAGGCATTTTTATCACCATTTTACTGTTGAGACAGACTGAGATTTATCTAATGCCACAAATACATTTAAATAACAGAGCTAGGATTTAAGTCCAGCTCAAAAGTCTAGCAGGCTCTATTTTTTTAAAAACAACTTTTGAGGTTACTTTTTCTTTTTAGCCATGTTAATTACAGAAAGAGACTACAATGCAGAAAAGCAAAATAAAGAAATATAGCTACTGGAGCAGTACAGAGTGAATGTAGTAGGGAGCTAAGGGTGTGGCCAGAACCATTGAGGCCGGCTGCCTGAGGTTGAATTTGGCCTTAATCCCTTAGTATCTGTCACCTCGAGCTATTTTGGGAACTTCAGAAAACTATAGTAGAACATCAGTACTCTCTCTGCTTTCTTCAATACATATTTCTAACTCCAAATCACTCAAAGCAACTGCATTTAGGAAAGAAGAGAGGACACAGGCAGAGGTGGCAATTTTGTACATCCTCCTGAATACGTTGTGACTGAGTCCCTGCCTGGCTCTGTTCTTATATGATAATTAGAGGCCTGGTGCACATGATTTGCGCACTGGTGGGAGGTGTGGCCTTCAAGGATCAGCCTGCTGTGGGAGCACCCCACATATGGCCCTGATCACCACCCAGGCCTAGGGGCCTTACTCTGTATATTGGAAACAGTCTCTTGGGTTTAAAAATTAAAATCTGGTAAGGCTACTCTAACACTGGAAAAACAGGATGATACAGTGATGACATTCATGGACTCTGGCTTGCACATTTTGTGGTCAGCCCTGATGCTGACACTTAAAATTGTGTGACAAAGCCAAATACTTAACTTTTCTCTGCTTCAGTTTTTCCACCCATAAGATGGGAAAAATGGTATTACTGCCTCAGAAGGATATTTTATGTACTATTTTTTATAACCAGGACAAACAAATGCAGCTGCCCATACAACAGCAAGATGCCTTTCACCTCTATGAAAAGTATGGTCACTGATGCATGCAGCGTCCTGGATTGTAAGAGGTATCTCCAACTGCTGGTTTAGGCATGACATCCCCCAAGGGGTCTGGGATTGCTAGATGAAACAGGCCTGGCTGAAGGACCCCTTCCCCCACACTCCAATGCATGAATTTCATGCACCAGGCCTCTAGTCTACACTAATAAAGGAGAAACACGCAAATTGACCATCCTTCCACTATGCCCACCAGCCAATCAGGAGCAAATATGCAAATTAACCCAACAAAGATGGCAGTTAATTTGCATACACAGGCTCAGAGTGAAGACGGAAGACAGCACAGAAGGAAGCCAAGTGCTGCAGAAGGGAGTGAAGGGAGTGATGCGGTGGAGAAGTAAGACAGCCGAGATGGGAGGGAGCAAGGCAGCAAACAGGGCAATGGGAGGCCCCCATTGGTACCTGCCCTGACTAGCAGCCTGGTGCCACCTGCTGGCTGGCTCCATACCCCCAATTGCCACCACTGGTTGCCTCCCTTTCAGGGGGCAGACAATAAATGTAGAAACTGCCCCCTGGTGGTCAGTGCACATCATAGAAATCGGTCATTCTGTCATTTGGTCAATTTAAATATTAGAGTTTTATTATATAGAATGGCTTAACAAAACATTTTCTTCCTTGCCTTAGATAAAATAAAAACCACATTTGTTTTCTGGTACTGTTACCGGGGAGACAATCAGACTGCAGTTCTTCTCTTCTTGAGGGAAAGATTTCAATCAAGAGACAAAGTGTAGACTCCAAATTCAAGGAAGAATCCAAGATAGTGGCATAGGTACACACCTACACTGCTGCCTCGCACAATTTCAAAACTACAACCAAAAGACAGAACGAACATCATCCAGAACCACAGGAAAGATAGCTGAGTGGAAATTTTACAACTACAAGGAAAGAGAGGGGCTCATAGAGACCCAGAGGAGCTGCAAAAAGCTGAGGTACAGAGACGCGCGCATGGAGAAAGCAGGTGCCAGAGAACCTGGCTGGCTTTCTCTGGCGGGAGGGAGACAGAGACTCCCAATAGCATTGAACCCCTTATCCTATGACAGAAAACCCCAGGTCCAGCCGAAACTCATATGAGGGGAGTTTGGACTGTGAAAAGGGAGAAGTGCACGGAAATTTAGGGGAGCTGCAAAAGATCAGAAGTCTGGTGGTGCACACAGAACTGCGCGAAGAATTTTGACTGCTGACTGTGCTGTCGGCTCTCACAAGTGGGCAGGAGACAGAGCCTCCCAACTGTGCCACTTCTAACCCCACTAAACCCCAAATTTGGGTGAAACCCTGAAGACCCAGATTCATATGGTCCCAGAGCGCAGGGGAGCCAGAAAGGCAGCAGTCTAGAGGCACTGCGAGAGCATGTACACAGAGGGACAGCTCCAGCGATTACCCAGTCACGTGAGACTCAGGGACCATGGAGGGTGGAGCCAACTGGAAGGCAAGGCGGTCCGTTAAGTCCTGAGACTCCACCCGTCTCAAGCTCAACAGAGAAGCTTTTGCAGTTTTGCAAGCCTTGTATCATAAGGCTGAATCCAACACAGAAGTTCTCTCAACGTAGTGAAAATGCGGAGACAAAGGAAGAGATCACAAACAAAAGAAATGGAGGAAAACAAATGACTGGATATAGAGTTCAAAACCACAGTTATAAGATTTTTCAAGAATATCCTAGAAAAGATGGATGAAATTAGCAAGACCCAAGAGGAGATGAAAAAGGACCAACTAGAGATGGAAAAGGAACAACTAGAGATGGAAAAGGACCAACTAGAAATTAAACATACACTGACTGAAATAAAAAATAGTATACAGAGACCTAACAGCAGACTAGAGGTAGGCAAGAATTAAGTAAAAAATTTGAAATATAAAGAATCAGACAAAACTCAATTAGAAAAGCAAGAAGAAAAAGGAATCCAAAAAATGTGAAGATAATGTAAGGAGCCTCTGGGACAGCTTCAAGTGTACCAACATCAGAGTTGTGGGGGTGCCAGAAGAAGAGAGAGAGCAAGAGACTGAAAACCTATTTAAAGAAATAATGACGGAAAACTCCCCACATCTGGTAAAAGAAATAGACCTACAAGTCCAGGAAGCACACAGAACCCCATATAAAAGAAATCCAAAGAGGACCACACCAAGACACATCATAATTAAAATACCAAGAGCAAAAGACAAAGAGAGAATATTAAAAGCAGCAAGAGAAAAACAGTTCATTACCTACAAGGGAGCACCCATACGACTGTCAGCTGATTTCTCAACAGAAACGATGCAGGCCAGAAGGGAGTGGCAAGAAATATTCAACGTGATGAATGGCAAGAACCTACAACCAAGAATACTCTATCTAGCAAAGCTATCATTCAGAATTGAAGGGCAGATAAAGAGCTTCACAGATAAGAAAAAGCTAAAGGAGTTCATCAACTCCAAACCAGTATTATAAGAAATGCTGAAAGGCACTCTTTTAAAAGAGGAAGAAGAAAAAGGTAAAAGATAAAAAATTATGAACAACAAATACATATCTATCAACAAGTGAATCTAAAAATTAAGTGAATAAAAATTTGATCAATAGAATAAACTGGTGAATATAATAGAATCAGGAGCACAGGAAGGGAGTGGACTAATAATTCTCAGGGGGAAAGGGGTGAGGGGTGTAAGGGAGAGACTGGACAAAAATCATACACCTATGGATGAGGTCAATGGGAGGGAGGCAAGGGTAGAGGGAGAAGTGGGAGATGGGTGGAGGGGAGCTATGGAGGGGAAAAAAGAGAAACAAATGTAATATCTGAATAATAAAGATTTAATTAAAAAAAATAAAACTACCAAAAAAAAAAAAAGAGACCAAGTGTAGAAAAACAAGCAATAATTTATTTACCTTAGCAAAAATATACTTAGGACAGTGAAACAAATAAGGGCAGAGAAGAAGCAAGTTGCCTTGGCTCACTGAAAAATCAGAGAATAAGGGACCTTGGAGACAAATTCAGGGGATTAGCCTGGGAAGAGTTGCCACTGCCTATTGCTCCTCTGGTCATAAGTCTCATGGAGTCCTTTAGAGCAGTGGTCGGCAAACTGCGGCTCACGAGCCACATTCGGGTCTTTGGACCCTTGACTGTGGCTCTTCCACAAAATACTATGTGCAGGTGCGCATGTACAGTGCAATTGAAACTTTGTGGCCCATGCGCAGAAGTTATTTTTCGGCCTGGGTAAGTCTATTTTAAAGTGGCATTAGAAGTGGGGGTGTCGGTCAGTTGGTCAGGTGATGGGAGATGTGGTGCAGGCGGGCCGCAGGATACACAGCACAGGGATGAAGGGGGAGCAAGAGGAAAGGTGTGTGTGGGGCAGGAGGAGGCCCTCGATTCATGCAAGAGTTGAGTGAGCTAGTCAGTCAGCAGTCTCAGTGTGCAGTGATTAATGTTAACATGTCTGCAAATCGTGCGCGGGTTAGGAAAGTACCTACTCAAAGCATAAAGTTACGTGTATTTTTCAAACCAGCTGCAAATCCTACAGGTATTTTTGTCATCAATTTAAGAGTTGTCATTATTTTGTGTTGGCAGCTTTATTATTATAAAATAAAACTTTTTTTCCGTGCCCTGTTTGACATGGCTACAAAGAAGAAGGAAAGAAAAATGGAAGACGAAAACCATGAATTTAAAGTTAAATGAACCAAACTTTCGAGTTTACTCCAGGTCGCATTTATTCCGACCTGTCTTATTTGTCAGGAAAAATTGGCACATAACAAGAAATCAAAGTTGGAGAGACACTTTACAACTAAACACGTGTTATTTAGTACTAAATATTCTGTCGGTGATGCAAGGAAGAAAGCAGTTGAGGAACTTCAGAAGAGTCAAGAAAAATCAAGTTCTGTATTTAATTACCGGATGCAATCTTCCAAAAATGTTAATATTGCAAGTTTTGTGGCTAGCCAAGGGATTGCTAAGAGCCGAAACCAGTTTGGCTAAGAGGCTATAGCATCGGCCTGCAGACTGAAAGGTCCCAGGTTCAATACCCGTCAAGGGCATGTACCTTGGTTGCGGGCACATCCCCAGTATGGGGCATGCAGGAGGTGGCTAATCGATGTCTCTCTCATTGATGTTTCTAGCTCTCTAGCCCTTTCCCTTCCTCTCTGTAAAAAATCAATAAAATATATATTTTTTTTTTTAAAAAAAGGAGATTTCTAAGAGAGGAAAACCATATATAGATGGTGAATACATAAAAAGTTGTTTTATAAATGCATCCGAAGAGCTATTTCAGGATTTTAAGAACAAAGCAGATATTCTAAAAAAAAAAAAAGAAAATTAAAGTTACCATTGTCTGCTAAAACAGTGAAAGACAGAATAGTCAAAATGTCTTTGAAAATAACCGACCAGCAAGTCGAAGATCTTAAATTGGTTTCAGCTTTATCAATAGCAGTTGACGAGTCTTGTGACATAAGTGATATAGTGCAAGTTTCACTTTTTGTATTACTTATTTTATCTACAGATCCTAAAGAAGAACTTTTAGGATTATTGCCACTCACACGTTCAGAGGGTATAGCAAATGCTGTAACTGAGTGCATTGAAAAACATCATATTCCTCTCGATAAAATTATCTCAATTTCAACAGACAGGCAAAAAGTATAACTGGCATAAGAAAAGGGTTTGTTGCTATTTTAAAGAAAAAATTAATCATGAGATACCATTGCATCATTCATCAAAAAGCACTTTGTGTGCAGACATTTCCAGAAGAAATTTGCAAAGTTATGGAATTGGTGATTAACATTATCAACTCCATTATAGCTCTTAATCATTGCCAATTTAAAGAATTTTTAGTTGAAATGAAGAGTGAGCACACAGATCTGCTGCTGCATAGCAAGGTATGTTGGTTACCAAGAGGAAACGTTTCGCTTCCTTATTAACAGAAATTAAAGCATTTCTCCTTGAGAAGGGTGTTCACTATCCAGAACTAATGAATGATCAGTGGATCCAAAAATTTTATTTCATGGTAGACGATATGTCTCATCTAAATCAGTTTAATCGTAAACTATACGGGAAAGGAAACACAATTTTTTCAATGTTAGAAGAAGTTATTTCATTCGAAAACAAATTATCTCTTTTTACTCAAGATTTTGAAAGAGAAACTTTGATTCACTTTCCAAGCCTGTTGAAACATCACCAAGAAAATAATTCTGATGTTAACATTTGCTATTTCAAAACAACACTTTTAAATATGAGGGAAGCTTTTTCTACAGGTTTCAGGAATTCAAAAATAGCAAAGCAATGTTAGTTAGCCTTTGTTAAAAAACCTCTTAATGCTATTGTAACAGAATTAAATTTTTCTCCCTTTAATAGTGACATTGGCAACTTTGAAATGCAATTGCTGGATTTAAAAAAAAACACACACAAAGAATTGTGGAGCTCAAAATTTGATCTTCTTTGTGCTGATATAGAAATAATGGAGAAAAACAAATGTGAACTTAGTTCACAGAACCAGTGGTCTGCTTTGAAAAACCTGGAGAAGGAAGATAAGTTGATTTTTAACACCTGGAATAGTATTCCTGACTCATATAACCAACTGAAAAAACTAGCGTTTGCTCTTCTTTCCTTATTTGGGTCTACATATTTATGCGAACAATCATTTTCAAACATGAACCTTATCAAGAGAAGTCCACTTATTGATGAGAACCTGAAATCGTGCCTAAAATTAAAAACAACATACAAACCTGACTGACTTAGCCAAACTTTCCAAGGAGATGCAAGGCCATTGCCATTGTTCACATTAGTGTTTGTCAGTCTTTGTCATGACTTAATTTTATGGATATTGTAAGGTAAATTGTAAGGAATTTAATTTTATCAATAAATAATATCGTTAGTAAGTGTAATATCAAGTTTTGTTCAACATACCTATAGTTTAACTGAGACTTAAAACTTTAAGTAAAGTTTATTAAGTTAATTTTAGGGAACGTTGTGGAGTGAAAGAAGATGTGTCGAGGATTGAGAAAGGTATGTTGAGTTGGTTTGGACATAGAGAGAGGATGAATGAAAGGAGAGAGACTGAAGAAATATACAAGACAAGTGTGGATGGGAGAGTGGGAAAGGGACGACCTCAGCGAAGGTACCTCAATCAGATTGAGGACCTTTTTAGCAAAGGCCAGCTTAGGAGTACCCTAATTAAGTTAATAACAATGTACCTACCTATATAGTTTAAATTTACAAAATCTTAACTCTCGAAATTTCAATCGTTGTACCGTTGACATTTGGCTCTGCTGACTAATGAGTTTGCCAACCACTGCCTTAGAGGTTAGGGGATACACGGGGACAGGAGGGAAGAGACAGGGAAGGGAATGGTATGGGTGTGCTCCCTGGAGAGAGAGCACCCTGAAACCCTCCTTTTCAGAGGTCTTAGGGGCAGATCAATAGAATATTTATCAGCTTTATGCTGATGTATCAAAATGCAATTTATTCCCTTAATTTGTCTCTGGGTATGTTTGACAAATGACATTTAATTAGATTTGTTATCATCTGCCAGAGTCAGATGATTTAAGCTATTTACCCTTTGATTGGGGAGGAGAAGTGAAAACCATTTATTCTTAAATGTCCTTGGTTAGGGAAAAAAGGATTTACTAGGTGTCTGAAAACTGCTGTTTAACTATCTGTCTTTCCTATTCATCTTGTCCTGGAATTTCCTTAGCTTATTACTATTCTGTTAACAGTGTGAAAGTAATACTTATTTATGTTCTTCAATTTAAATTTTAAAATTGGAAAACACAGAGTTGGTGGGGGAAAGATAGGTTTACAGTTGTGACTGCATGAAGCAGAGTTTATTTTTGTATTATTCTTTATTAATTACTATACTATTCTTCATATGTACTGTAAACCTTCTTTTGCTCCACCCTTATATTACACATAGTAAAAAATCAGCTTATCTATAAATAACCTCAATTTTAAGTATTAATAAATGAGTATAGGCCTTTAATAAATAAGTCTATGCCTGTAGACTTAACATGGGGACACTGATTCCTCCTCAGTGAGGGTTGTAGAAGTTGACATCCACTTTGCTCAGGCCACAGGAAGCCCTATTCTTGCAGGAATCTTCCTGCAGCAGGCCTCTAGTGTTAATATAAGCAACAATAATATTAATCATTGCAATAAAAATGACAACAACAATGAACTGATGATATACTTGTATATGGCTTTATACACTACAGAACATTTTTATGTATGCTTGTTTAAATATGTCTTTTCTACTTATTGATTTCTTGAGGGTATGTCTGATAGTCTTGGGTATGAGTGAATCCAAGCCTCAGTTTTCTTAGGTATAGAAAGGGGTAATAATGCCCTCCCTATAGTTTTGTAGGGAGGCCTAAAAGCTAAGGGGACTTAAAAAGGCTAACATCATAAATATTTGAAAATTAATGACTCTGAACACAAACATGTCCTCATCTGATCTTCAAAAGCAGCTCAAGGAGGTATGCAGGGAACTTATTTTCCACCATTTTACTAGCGAAGAAAACTAATAATTAAAACTAGTGTACTTATTCTCCCACCCCCACTTTAATCCATTCAGACAGTCCTTTAACATAGTTTTCACAACAGTCCAGAAAGAGCTTCCAGTGATTATTATTTAAATTTCATCTACTGAATAAAATAAACTAACCCAAACTCAGGCATTAATTAATTCAGACATTGATGAGGGTCCAATATGAGCGTGGGCTGTGTGTGTAACAACTTGCTCTCTAATGTCAAGGGCCAGCCCAGCCCTGATGCAGACTGCACTTTCTGGAAAATTCCATACAAATGACCCCTGATTGACTGTTTTGTTCTCTTGATCACAGCAAGAAAAAATATTAATCCTTATGGAGAAACTAGACTTAGTATAGCCACTATTTGCCCAGGAGAGTAAGTAGCATTAACAAAAAATAAATTTAACAAGCTTCAATACATACATATGAATATATTGTTTTCTACATATAACAAAATAAAATTTAGAAATTTACAAACTATAAGAACTCTTCCAGGAAGTACTTCACAATATTACCTCAGAAACCCATTCATACTCTCATTTTAGGGTTACTATCAACAATTTCAGAGAATTCTACTGCTTTAACCATTCAGAGAATTCCACTACTTTTAACATATATGTATTGTAACAATTATTCAGATTTTTATCAACAGCTTTTTTTTTTTTGCTTCAGAATCTTTTCTGATAACACTGTATTTCAAGTCTCCCCTAAACAAAGAAGTTTTAAATAAAAGGTCTGTAACTATTAAGCAACTGTCAGTATCTTAGAAAATGATCTGAAAGACCTACATTAGATACATACAATATTATCACTGGTTAGAAGCAATGTCACACAATGATATTAAGATAATTAAGCTATTAACATTATACGAGAGGCCCAGTGCACTGATTGTGCACTGATGGGATCCCTCAGCCTGGCCTGCCTGTACCCTCTCCCAATCCAGAACCCCTTGGGGGATGTCAGATAGCCAGTTTGTATGGATCCCTGCAGGCCCAATCTAGACAGGAGGAAGCCTGATCTTATGCACAGAATGTCTGTTCCCTGGTGGTCAGTGCACATCTCAGCGACCAGTCGACTGGTTGTTTGGTCACTAGGCTTTTATATATATAAAAAAAGAAAGCAAGATATAGCATTGTATATTGTGTAAGGGGCTCCCTGCATCCTCTCATAATCCAGGACTGCTTGGGGGATGTGCGACTGCCAGTTTAGGCCCAATCCCACAGGGACTGCTGGCTCCTAACCACTCACCTGCCTGGCTGATTGGACTTAACCACTGGCCTTCCTATCTGATGACCCTAACCACTTGCCTGCCTGCCTGATCATTCCTAACCACCTCTGCCTGCCTCACCATCCCTAACCCCTCTGCCTGCCTAATCATCCCTAACCACTGGCCTGTGTGCCTGATGACCGTAACCGCTTGCCTGCCTGCCTGCCTGTTCACCCCTAATGGCCTCTGCCTACTTGCCTGATTGCCCCCTACCACTCTATTGACATAGAAAGACATCCAAGATAGATTAAAGAGGGAAAATGTGCAGGAATGTACGAGCATACACTATACCTTATTTGTCTCGAAGGGAAACAAACCCACACTTTTATTATCTGTTATTGATACTAATCTTGAAAAAACTAGATTAAAGAAATCTAAAGTTAGCGAAACCGGTTTGGCTCAGTAGATAGAGCGTTGGTCTGCTGACTGAAAGGTCCCAGGTTCGATTCTGGTCAAGGGCATGTACCTTGGTTGCAGGCACATCCCCAGTAGGGGGCGTGCAGGAGGCAGCTGATCGATGTCTCTCTCTCATTGATGTTTCTATCCCTCTCCCTTTCTCTCTGAAAAGAATCAATAAAAAAATAATAATAAAAAGATTTTTAAAAAAAGAAATCTAAAGCGCTCTAGAAAAACAAATAATATTATAGTACTGCTGCTGCTGCTGCTGCAATCACAAAGAATGATCTAAAATTAAAACTTTAATTAAAAGCAGTTTATAGTGGATAGCCATGTCCTAGACAAGTATCTTCCCTGACAAAGGTCAATCTTTGCCTTAACTAAGCCAATTGTCTTTCTGCATCTAAGATAACATGCCGGTGAAATGTCAGGGTAACTTGTAACTTCTTTTTTCCGGACCCCTGAGGGTAAAGCCAAATGAGCCTGGGTGTCAGGACAGATTCCATAAATTCCTACTCGGTTATTGTACCCACCTGGATAAAAGAAGTATGTCTCTATCACCTTACTTTTTTATCCAATCCCAGAGGTTGTCCCTCTCCTTTGCTTTCTCCTGCCTCCCTAAATCTATCACCAATGGATTTTATGTAACCCACTTACATCTCCTCCTTTGATTGTAATGTATAAAACAAGATGAAAAACTGCCATTCTCTGGAACATTATCCCAATCTGTTGAAATTCTGCTTCCTGGCAATTGTTAACAGTTTGGCTCAAATAAACTCACAAATATTCTTCACAGGTTTGAATGTTTTCACATTAACAGCGATTTCTTTAAGTGATAGATCATACCATTGCATCTCCATTACATCTAATTTTTCCTTTATTTTAACAGGGATATACCTGTGCCATCTGGGCTAGCTTGATTACATCTAGGCAAAAATAAAATCCAATCTATCTGCCCCTCACACAACATACAATGCTGTATCTTGTTTTCTAAAATGGTCAAGTCCTAACAATATAAATCCACTCCCCCTTTATTTGTTCTCTCATTCAACTGCTTGATTACTGAGGACTGATATACTATCAGAGATACGGACCCTAAAGTCAAGTAGAAACAGCCACCAGGATTAGGCAAATTAGTCAGTGAGGCCATGGATGCGGAGTCCTGGGCAGTTGTTTTTGAGGGGAAGAATTCTGCTTTCCAGCTGGAACCAGTCCCTAGTAACCTCTACCCTTCCCATTCCCCCAAAGAGGGAGTCTGAGAGGCAGGGGCCTATTCCTTTCCAGTCCATTGTCCTGGGCCTAAGAAGAGACCAGACTCTAAAAAGAGATGAGACTCAGAAGGTCTGTGGAAGCTGGGATCAGAGCACCCTGGCCAGGCACTGAGGTCTCTTGGGTTAACTTGTTCCTGTTGTGGGGAGAGGGTAATTCTCTAGGAACCTCACCAGGCTTAGCCCAACTTGCAGAACCTGCTAATGCACAGGGGGAAGCAGGGATGCCCTCTCCAGACTTCGTGTTTTTTTCCAGGTATGCTTTAAAAGACATTTTTCCCCTCCTGTCAGTCTGAACACAGAAGTTCATTTTAAAGAAGTTTTCTCAAGCATTAAAATTAAAAAAAATTACTATTTTTCTATCATAAACACTGAGCTAAAAATATAAAAGCTGGCCATAAACTGCATAAATGCACATTCATAAATCTCTTTTCACAAAATTTTAGTTTTGGGGACTTTCTAAACAAATAACCCTAAAGGGAAAAAAAAAAACTACTAAAAGGGCAAAGTAATTATGAAAGTTTTCCTTTGTATCTAACTAGTCTTTTTTCTCTCCATGTACCTAGGGCAATGAAAAAGACCCCCTACAGACCATCAGTCCCACCCAGAATTCCCACTAAAAGATTTCATTTTTCAAAATGTTATACTACCTTACTTTTGAGTATTACCAGATCTTGAAATTAACAAGATTTTCATTTGCTTAGGAGCAGCTTCTTTTTCCAGAAAAATTTTTGAAATTTTTATTGAGTCGAAATGTAGAGGTTAACAAAATAAGGCATTTAAAATTTTAAAAAGGGAAAGATCCCTTTTTGTCTGATTTGCATTTTGGAAAATGTTTGCTCTTCAAAGGCTTATAAAATATCCTGAAAATAAGAAGCAATAAAAACCAACAAGGTTTATCCACCATAGTCTTAATCTCTAGAGAATTCACTTTGACTGCTGGGTCTAATGCTATATTCATTGTGTCAGATCTGCACCTCTGACCCCTCATATGTAAGACATGGAAGAAACCTCCATCTATAAACCAGATCCAACCCCCTCTTGGCTTTTTAGCCCTTCTGCAATAACACTGACCTGATTGGAACAGATTTCCAGTGTTCCATTCAAAACCTCCTGGGAAAAATTTCCTTCCTCTGATTGGGGAGAGCCTTTCTCCTCCAAAGGCATCTGCCTGGTGGGACCCCTGTCCCGTGGACTCCTCCTCAAGGACCACCACTTGTGGACAGACAGCAGGGTCCCCTGTGAGTCATGCAGAGTTGCTAGGAAAGACTGGTCAGGATTCCTGGGCATCTCACCCCCAGCTTTCTCCATTGCTGTGTCCATGGTCAACCTTCAGCTTCACTACTTGGTCACCTTAGAAGGAAACGATTTAAAAGTATCCCCCTAAGTAACAATGGGGAAGGAATTTTCTGTGCTCAGTCCTGCAGGTTTCACTCTGCTCCAGAGCCAGCCCAGGAAAGGCCAAGCGAGTCTTCAGTCTGGCATGCAACAAGCGTCAGGAATTCGAGCAGACTGCCCACTGCTGTACTTATATTTGCTCTTGTTTATCTGTCATCACACTGCATTCGACACTGGGACTCTGCACACAGCCCGCACATGCCCCTGCCCAAAGCTGTTGGGACACCTGGAGGCAGGTACAAGAGCCCAGCACAATCAGCTCCCACAGCCGAGTAAGGTTTCCTTTTGGCCATGTGCACTTCCAGTTACCCAACCTAGAGGCAGGGGGAAAAAGGCCACTTTTTATTACCAAACTTCCAGCACTTTCTTGAAATAACTTCAGCTTCTTCCACAGCTCCAGTGCTGGCGGTGTGCAGAAAGTCAAGGGAGAGAAGTATTTCCTAGGCAGCATGACTTGAATTATCAAGGAATAAGAAAATTCTGTTTTCCGTAGCTTTGTTTTTCTTTGGACTAATAAATGGCTTAACCTCAGTAAGAACTGACTACAGAAACTCACTGCATAACAAAGCTTACTCGTGGTTTATATGTGGCAGAACAGCCAGGAACTAACACACAATTCAGGCTTCTCAGGCTACCTTCTGTTCCATAGGAGGATTAAGAGGAGACATTAGACAGTGTGGTAATCCAGCTGCCTCCAGCTCTATTAGCAGCAGTGCCTCCCTTCCCACGCCCACCCCCACCCTCCACAGACAAGGGGAAGGAGTTACCTCATTCCTCTATGGGAGGAAAGGCTCCACCAGCCACTAATCCTGGTAACACCTCCTGGAACAAGTTAGTATGGAGTGTGCACACTGAGGACTGAATGGACCTGGTTGGTAAGACAGTCACTCTATGTCCCCCGCATTATTTTCCTCTTGCCCCAACAATGTGCTGATGGGGAGTAGAGAGTCATCAGGGTGTACACCCAATGAGGAAATTTAGAACACATCCCCTTCATCCTAACCGGTTTGGCTCAGTGAATAGAGCCTGGGCCCGAAAAAGAGTCCTGGGTTTGATTCTGGTCAATAGGGGGTGGGCAGGAGGCAACTGATGGATATTTCTCTCTTAGCAATGTTTCTTACTCTCTCCCTCTCCCTTCTTCTCTGTAAAAATCAATAAAATATATTTTTAAAAAAGAACACATTCCCTTCTGCTCAAGGTCACTGAGGATCTGCTTCTTAAGTGTTGCTTACAGTGATCCTTCCTCCCCAAGAACTCTTGACCAAGAGATCTGTTGTTTTTTTTTAGGTGAAGTGGCCTCACCATTGGTCCACTCACCACAGGCCCTTGGTGACCCTTCTATTTTCTTCTGTTTTCCATATTCTCTGTGGGGATGTGGTTATTTGTTTGCTCCACTCTGGAACATACTCAGGGCAGCCAACTCCAAAATGTGTGTGGGTTGGCTTCCTATCTTTCATGTGCTCAGCCAAAAAAGAACCTGCCTTCATTTCTAAGAAATGCCATTCAAATCAATGACCCAAAAGGGATATTTAACGCTAATCGCCTCAACCCCCAATCCCACCCAGAAGCCAACAGAGATGAGCCTAGTGTATGTATGATTTCTTTCTGGCTATCTCTCAACTCTTACGTGCTTACCTATGACCTCCCTATTTCCTGATAGGATCTGTTAAGATTTATGGATGCCTGCTGATCACCTCACATTTCCTTTATCAGGCATAAGAAGTAGGTCTTCCAGATACCTGAGTCTTATCCCTTTAAGCATCAGATTTTTAAAAAACTTTTTGCCACTCTGAGTGGAAATCTCCCCAAAGGTATAATTTATCTTTCTACTGCTTTTTAAAATATGAGTTACTATCCTTATTTCAACTTTTCCTTAGCAATATGAGAACATTATAAATAAAAAATACTTCTTTTGTACAATAGCTGTGAGTAGTTAATAAGGAAAGTATGTTGGCACCATATATCCCAAGTAGCACTGTGAACTATGAAAAATATACTTTGCTGTAAAATACTTTTTCTTCTCCTAAATGGTCACTCAAACCTAAAACACAGCCAGAAAAAGGAGGCAGGGGCCAGGTTATAAAGGGCCTTTGCACTGTGGACAATGGAGAATCTTCTTCAGTTTTTAATAGAAGACTTATGTGATTATATTTGTGATTTAGAAACAACAGTTTGGACAGGAAGAGGAATGAAGACGCAGGGGAAGGGGATTATACTAGTAGGGTTATAAAGAGCAAAGAATTAACAGTAGAATTGGATTAAACAAATGAGAATGTCCTCCAGGCTCAGCATCAACTGATCACAGCAGGTGACACAAAGAGGACTTGAGGATGACAATTCCATTTCCAGTTTGGCAGACATGAGGAGAAATGAGGGCTAGAGGGAAAGTATGTCTTTGGGTGAAAATGATGGATTCTTCTTCCTTCTCATAGAATCCTATGAAACAGCCAGGGCTCCAGCCACTTTTCCAGGCTAGAGAATCAAGTCCAAACTCCTTTTTTGCAACCTTCTCCTTTCCACACAGGACTGTTAAATTTCTGGCCCCTCCCCATCTAATCTTTCTTATCCTTTAAATCCTGCCTCGCCTTAGAGGCGCCTCTACTCTAGCAGGGCTGTCTCTGAATTCCAATATCACTAGTGTGAAGACTACAAACTAGGAGCCTTTATGGATACTGGATGACAAGTCTCCTTCCATTGAGGCTGCACTTAGGTCAGGCCCTACTTATCAATGATGTCTAGCATACACTCAGCAGTGGAAAACCCTGTAAGATGAGGTTCTTCCATCTTATCTGTCCACAAACCTAACAAGGAGGTGAACAACTACCAGATGTTAAATAAATACATGGCAAGCTAAGCCACAGACAGATCAGAATGCTTTCTATCTGCAGGCTCTGGGTGTTCTTAGGCCCCTTAAGATGATGATGCAAAGGCAAACTCCACAAGTTCTCTTACATACTAGGATTCCTCCTACAACTACAGGCTTTCAGGGTCTTCCCAATTAAATTAGTTTGTCTCCTGCAAATTTTATTTTCCCAACTAAATTCATCTTGTTTATCCTCAGTTTCTGTGAATTTCTTCTGTATAAAAATAAACATTTCCTCGGTTTCCTAACAATTCCACTGTAATGTAAGAAGTCTGGGCCCAAAGGCAGATGGGCAGCTCAGGTTACCAGGAAACTTCAGGACAAAGGACCCTATTTGAAGGGGGACATCTGACTCAAATATTTCAGCACTCACAAAGATTACCTGCTCACCCAGCTAGAGGCTAACACTGGGCAGGGCTTCTCAGAAAAAAACACTGGGTCAGTTCTCCCAAGACAGGCAGAGGAGTCTCAGATCCTGTGACAGGACAGAGTGACAGAATCTGACACTAAGCTGCATGCTGGGAAGCAGTGGCCCAGAAGGTTCCCAGAGAATATGAGCAGTACAAACAGCCTATCCTCTACAACAGGATATAATATTAATAAATGAATATAATTTAGAGCCTGACAGTCAAATATTTAAATGCTGTGCACAAAAAAAGATACTTTCTGCCTTCAGGAATTTATTAGCAAATTAAGAGAGGGCAGTACTAAAATACTAAAAAAAAACATTCAAAATTAGGTGCTGGGATATGGGAGACTTGTCAGGAAAGTATCAGTGGGCCTGGACTTCTGCGTGGCCCTTCCTAATATCCTTAGGAACTGGTGACTTCAAGATTGAAACTGTTACCTCTACATGACTTTTACATCATTGTATTTTTTGTGGGTTTTTTTAAATTAAATCTTTATTATTCAGATTATTACATTTGTTTCTCTTTTTTCCCCTCCATAGCTCCCCTCCACCCAGCTCCCACCCTTCCCTCTACCCTTACCTCCCTCCCATTGACCTCATCCATAGGTGTATGATTTTTGTCCAGTCTCTCCCTGTACACCCTTCATCCCTTTCCCCCTGAGAATTATCAGTCCACTCCCTTTCTGTGCTCCTGATTCTATTATATTCACCAGTTTATTCTGTTGATCAAATTTTTAATTCACTTAATTTTTGGATTCACTTGTTGATAGATATGTAGTTATTCAGAATTTTTTGGCTTTTACCTTTTCCTTCTTCCTCTTCTAAAAGAGTACCTTTCAGCATTTCATATAATACTGGTTTGGAGTTGATGAACTCCTTTAGCTTTTTATCTGTGAAGCTCTTTATCTGCCCTTCAATTATAAATGATAGCTTTGCTGGATAGAGTATTCTTGGTTGTAGGTTCTTGCTATTCATCACGTTGAATATTTCTTGCCACTCCCATCTGGCCTGCATCGTTTCTGTTGAGAAATCAACTGACAGTCATATGGGTGCTCCTTTGTAGGTAATGAACTGTTTTTCTCTTGCTGCTTTTAATATTCTCTCTTTGTCTTTTGCTCTTGGTATTTTAATTATGATGTGTCTTGGTGTGTTCCTCTTTGGATTCCTTTTATATGGGGTTCTGTGTGCTTCCTGAACTTGTAAGTCCATTTCTTTTACCAGATGTGGGAAGTTTTCAGTCATTTATTTCTTTCAGTAGGTTTTCAGTATCTTGCTCTCTCTCTTCTTCTGGCATCCCCACAATTCTGATGTTGGTACGCTTGAAGCTGTCCCAGAGGCTCCTTACGTTATCTTCACATTTTTGGATTCTTTTTTCTTCTTGCTTTTCAAGTTGAGTGTTTCTGATTCTTTACATTTCAAATTTTTTACTTGATTCTTGCCTTTCTCTAGTCTGCTGTTAGGACTTTGTATAATATTTTTTATTTCAGTCAGTGTATGTTTAATTTCTAGTTGGTCCTTTTTCATCTCTAGTTGTTTCTTTTTCATCTCCTCTTGGGTCTCGCTAACTTTATCCAACTTTTCTATGATATTCTTGAAAAACCTTATAAACGTGGTTTTGAACTCTATATCCAGTCGTTTGTTTTCCTCCATTTCTTTTGTTTGTGATCCCTTCCCTTGTCTCAGCATTTTCACTATGCAGGGAGAACTTCTGTGTTGGATTCAGCCTTAAGATACAAGAGTTGCAAACCTGCAAAAGCCTCTCTGTTGAGCGTGGGATGGGTGGAGTCTCAGGGCTTAAGGGACCGCCTTGCCTTTCACTGGGCCCCTGAGTCTCACGTGACTAGGTAATCGCTGGAGTGTCCTTGTGTGGGAGTGTACTCTCACAGTACCTCTAGACTGCTGCCTTTCCATCTCCCCTGCGCTCCGGGACCATATGAGTCTGTGTCCCCAGAGTTTCGCCAGAAACTGGAGTTTAGTGAAGTTAGAAGTGGCACAGTTGGGAGGGTCTGTCTCCTGCCCTCTTGTGAAACTAGCTGCACAATCAGCAGACTGTCCTCTTCGTGCAGTGCCGTGCGCGTCATGAGACTTCTGATCTTTTGCGACTCCCCTAAATTTCCATGCACTTCTCCCTTTTCACAGTCCAAACTCCCCCCATATGAGTTTCTGCTGGATCTGGGGTTTAGTGTGGTAAGATAAGGGTTTCAATGCCTTTGAGAGTCTCCGTCTCCCTCCTGCCAGAGAAAGCCAGCCAGATTCTCCGGCACCCACTCTCTCCACTCGTGCGTCTTCGTACCTCAGCTTTTTGCAGCTCCTCTGGGTCTCTGTGAGGCCCTCTCTTTCCTTGTAGTTGTAGAATTTCCACTCAGCCAGCTTTCCTGTGGTTCTGGATGATGTCCATTTTGTGTTTTGAAATTGTTGTGCAAGGCAGCAGTGTAGGTGTTTACCTATGCCGCCATCTTGGATTCTCCTTCTACATCATTGTACTAACAGGAGATCAACAAAGAACACCTGGGCCAGCTGACAAGGGGAGTGTGCTTAAATAAAACTACACCTAGCTTAACAGCCTAGAACAGTGTTCAGCAAACTGCGGCTCGTGAGCCACTGTTTGCTGCTCTGTTGACTAATGAGTTTGCCAATCACTGACCTAGACTTTCGATCCCAATAATTACAGGCTGTTGTTTCTTGTTATTAAGCCCCTATTCCAGTGGTCAGCAAACTCATTAGTCAACATTGCAGCAAACTGTGGCTTGCGAGCCACATGTGGCTCCAGAACCGCCATTTGCTGACAACTGGCCTAGAGTAAAAAAAATCACAGTGGTTCTAAATTATGTAGAGATTGGACAGGGCCACAAAGAGAAGCGAATCATCAAAGTATAAAAGTCAATACAGTTTATTATATGCACCTTCAGCCTCCTTGGCTGCCCTCTTCATCTGGCTCCCAAACTGGCACACCACTAACACTGATTACCTCCACTGATTACCTCCACGTTCCAATAGTCTCCAAGTCTGTCTTCCTGCAGTGGAACAAGGAGGAAACAAAATACACTGTTGACAAAAGGGGCCCCATAGTAACCTGACAAGCTCAGGGAATACCTGTATGGCAGTCTTGCAAAATCTAAAACCTAAAATAACCACAAGGATGGTTTGAAATTAAAACTTTTAACTAAAAGCAGTTATGGTGGGTAGTCACATCCTAGGCTGCTATCTTCCCGGACAAGGTCAATCTTAACCTTAACTGAGCCCATTGTCTTTTTCCATCTTTGATAACATACCCTTGAAATGTCAGGGTAACTGGTAACTTCCTTTCCTCTCCCTCCTCCCCCACACTCCTAGCCTCAGGACACAACCAAATGTCCTGGGCACCAGGAAGGATACCACAAATTATTTCACTGTTATTGTTATCATGTTAATTGACTATTAACTATCTTGTACTCACCTAAATAAAAAAAGTTTGTCTATCATTTTACTTTTTATCTAATACCCACTTAGCTTTCTCCTGCCTCTCTAATCTAACACCTATGGATTTCATGTAACCCACTTACTGTCTGCTCCTTTGATTGTAATGTATAAAAATAGGTGAAAAACCACCTTTCTCTGGAATATTATCCCAATCTGTTGAGATTGTGCTTCCTAGCAATTGTCGAAAGTTTGGCTCAAATAAACTCACAAAAATTCTTTACAGGTTTGGATATTTTTAGATGAACACTGAGACTGGCTGGCTAGCCACAATGATCATGACTACTAATCTAGAGAGGGTCCTGGTGTCACCAGCAGTCCAACTACTTCTGCCTAGTCCTCTTCCCTGGCTGGATGACAACCCAACACCTCCCGGCTCCTCAGACCTTCACTTCTCCTACCCCTCAATCTACCCTGATGAGCCTGCTCCATGCAG